>ML098045.1:30670-53325 GCA_003697995.1 Taxidea taxus jeffersonii
AGGGCGCCTGGGTGGCTCAGTGGGTTAAAGCCTCTGCCTTCGGCTCAGGTCATGGTCTCAGGGTCCTGGGATCAAGCCCCACATCCAGCTCTCTGCTCAGCAGGGAGCCTGCCTCTCTGACTACTTGTAGTCTCTGTCTGTCAAATAAATAAATAAAATCTTTTAAAAAAATAAAAGCCTGGATTCCTGAAAAAAAGGAAGTAGCTTCCCCAACATTACACAGAGGACTAGTGGCTTTTTCCAGTTAGTTCCCTTCTGTTCAAGAAATTTGAAATGTGAAGGACAGTAAAATAACCTGCTTGAAGTTTCGGAATGATACCGCCATGACCGGACTGAAAGATGGGTGTCTTAGCAAATGTCCGTCCGCTTCCATCTGCTTTGTCACTGATGAGACATCTTAGAAATTGTCAAAATATGGGTAGATTTTCGTCATCTGTGAAAAAGCAAGGAGTTATTCCTATCAGGTGTTAACATAAGGAAGTAGAAATAAACATGTTCTTGCATCTTGGGGTTTTTTATTTCAATTGCTGCATAAGAGGTGTTAATTGCAAAGCAGCCTACAGACAAAATCAGTTTATGTTAATTTTGGAGAAGAATATATATAGGGCAGAAAAGAGTCCCTAAGTTATATGTACACTTCAAATGTTCAAGTTAAATTTAATACCCGGATTTTGTTTCTTCTAAGTCTCTCAAGACGACATTACTGGATTTTTATATCTACAAGGTAATGGTGGGGTTTTTTGTTTTTTTTTTTTTTTAACCCGTATCTTTAAAAAGACTGGTATGGCCCTTTGTTTCAGCAGAGATGTCTGCATTAAACTCTTGTTTTCACAGTGAGAAATTCACTCTTGCATAATGGCACTAAGTTGTTGACCAGTTCTAGGACTTTTGCTAATAGCACCAAACTCATCAGATGAAATCACTTCATATAAGTAAAGTGCTTAGAACAGTGCCGGGCATATAGCAACCGCTATGTAGATGTCAGCTGTTGGGGGTAGTGATTTCTGTTTTGTTTTGTTTTGTTTTGTAAAGCAGTGTTCTTTTCCCATTATTACTAAGCTCGGGCCTACAACAGATTCCCCCCCCCAAAAAAGAATTCAAATGTACTAGTTTGGAAACACTTTGGAAGCAAGCCTCAAGCCCCGGAAGCCAGTCAATATTTTGCAATTTTTTTCTGAAATCTTTCCTTCCTCCCAAGTCATTATGCCTCTGGATTGCTTTGTCTGGCTGCTAGTCCTGCACAGAGCTAGAAAGGTGACGAAACTTTAGAAAGGAATAAGAAACACGCACGCGCGCACACACACACTCTCTCTCTCTCTCTCTCTCTCTCTCTCTCTCTCTCTCTCCATAAAGAGGGGGAGATGCAGAGAACCAGAGCAGCAGGGTCCCCAGGAGTTTGCTCACGCATGACAAAGCCACTCCTTCCTCCTCAAGGGAAAACAGCACTAACAGTGAGCTCATTAGTATCACAATGGGCAGCTTTGAAAAGATTCATTGAGAAGACTTCAGCACAGTAGTTGGCCTCGTGTTATCTCTGATTTCAGAGATTCTTGTTAAGCCAGGGTTTTCTACTCAAATAACGTTATCATCCGCTGGAGCAATTCTTCCCTAACGTAGAAAACAAAATGCAAATTCTCCTGTGGTGAATCCATTGAAGAGACGTAAATCTTCAATTATCCCTTTTAATTTGCTTTTTTTTTTTAATCTATGAAATAGAGGAAAATACCGTGAACCTGAAAGTTTGAGCATGGCTGGAAACATTTATTTAAAAATATTCAGAAAACGGGGATGCCTGGGTGGCTCAGTTGGTTAAGCAGCTGCCTTTGGCTCAGGTCATGATCCCAGTGTCCTGGGATCGAGTCCCACATCGGGCTCCTTGCTCGGCAGGGAGCCTGCTTCTCCCTCTGCCTCTGCCTGCCACTCTGTCTGCCTGTGCTCTCTCTCTCTCTAACAAATAAATAATAAATATTTTTTTTAAAAATCTTTTTTAATAATAAATTTATTATTATTATTTTTTTAAATAATAAATATTTTTTTAAAAAAATCTTTTTTTTTTAAAGATTTTATTTATTTATTTGACAGAGATCACAAGCAGGCAGAGAGGCAGGCAGAGAGAGAGAGGAAGGGAATGAGCAGAGAGCCCGATGCGGGGCTCAATCCCAGGACCCTGGGATCATGACCCGAACCTAAGGCAGCGGCTTTAACCCACTGAGCCACCCAGGCGCCCCAGTAAATAAAATCTTTTAAAAAAAAATATTTAGAAAACGAAGGTCCTATAACCTCTGTAAGGCAATTAAAAATTAACTGATTTAATTGCAACTTTGCTTTTGTTCCCAAGCATGAGCTTAACTACAATGAGGTGAGTAATGGCATTAGGATATTACACAGTAGACATTCTTTTTTTGAACTTATTATTTGTATTGTTCCTTTTTTCCATGCTATATATAAATTTGCATTTATTTTTCAGCTGCAGTTGTGATCATGGAAACCAACCTAATTTTTAGAAGCAAACGATCTTGAAACAAAAATAGGCCTAATGAAAAAATAACTTTTCATAGGTCATTTCTGAGGCAATATCATTTTGAATGCTTTTTTTTTGGTCATGCAAGTGATTTATGGCACCTCAGTCATGAGGGAAAGCACACATTTCAGATTGTAATTTACTAGACAATGTCTAAATGAAGTGGAGTTCAGAGTGGGGTACAATAGTGAATATTGCATTTTTACTAAGCAGATATATAGTTCTCAAAGGGGAGTTATGGGAACCAAACACATCACAGTGAAGACTGCTACATTCACTGGTCACCATTTTATCGTATAATCTTGGCTAAGAAGTTAAGGCAAATGAAATGAAACGAAAGTCGGATTTAAGAAATCAATGCGCATAAAAATAATTTCCATCGTTTAGAAATTGCCCAGAGCACCTGAGTAGTCAGCTCTACAGTATCGATACCTAACAGGAGTCCGTATAATGGCCAGAAAGGAGGGAAAATGATTTCGTCGGTTGTGTGCAATATTTAGAGTAGCCCGTGTGTATGTATCTATGGACATAAGTAGACATATAAGTAGACATATAAGACATATAAGTAGACACTAGCACACGTGCACACCCATTCTGAAATTCCACCTCTGATATTACAGGTAGAGCAGAGAAATCACAGCTCTGAAAATTAAGCTTGATCTTGTGGAACTTAACTACTCCCTAGTTTCCTAAATAAAATTGGGTTTGTAAGTCCAAGGAAAGTCAGGATTTTAGAAAGGCAAGAGGAAAAAGCATGGCTTTGAGAGAGGGCCACCCACAACACCTGTAACAACTTTTACACCAGTTACAGAAAGTCTCTGGCTCTCTGATTTGGATTAATGGACTAGTGGATTAATGACAAAAAGGTTCCCTCCTGGGAAGCCTAAATAGAAAGAGGCCCTCCCAGCTTTTGGACTAACGTCTTGTGCAGGACACAGGGGTTGGTTACCGGCACACCGGGCTGGATTTCAAACTTCTCCTCGTGCCTGTTCTCATAGATACAACCTGAACTGCTATATATTGTGACCCTGGTCTATGAACTTCAAACATGGGCTGCACCTCCTGAGATGTGTGTGTGTGTGTGTGTGTGTGTGTGTAACTGTCAATAATGCCAAAGGCCTTTGACTCCTGTTCTATTTGTTCAGCAACTCTTCCATTAGGGTAATATGTTTCCTTCTATAAGTCCACTTACGTGGTATAAACACCTTTTTAAAAAAAAGATTTTATATATTTAGAGACAGAGTGAGAGTGAGAGAGAGAGAGAGCACACATGCACAATGTGGGGGCCAGAGGGAGAGGAGGAAAGAATCCCGAGCAGTTGCCCTGCTGAGCATGGATCCCTGCACGGGGCTTGATCTCAAGACCCTGAGATCATGACCTGAGCTGAAACCAAGAGTCGGACACTTAACTGACTGAGCCACCCAGGTGTGCCTTTTAAAGAAATTTTTGTGAAGATGCTATATCTTTCTCTCATTTTACTGGAAGTGGCTACTTTTTAGCCATGTGCACTGGTAAATCATGAACAAGTTTGGGCTTAAGTGAGTTCCAGTATTTAAAAGTATAGGGGTGCCTGGGTGGCTCAGTGGGTTAAGTCTCTGCCTTTGGCTCGGGTCATGATCTCAGGGTCCTGGGATCGAGCCCCACATCCGGCTCTCTGCTCAGCAGGGAGCCTGCTTCCCCCTTTCTCTCTGCCTGCCTCTCTGCCTACTTGTGATCTCTGTCTGTCAAATAAAATCTCAAAAGTATATAGTTAGCCCTGGGACACCTGGGTGGCTCAGTCCGTTGGACTTCCAACTCTGCATTTCAGCTCAGGTCATGATCTCAGGGTCCTGGGATCCAGCCCTGCCTCTGGGCTCTGCACTAAGCGGGGAGTCTACTTGAGGATTCTCTCTTCCTCTCCCTCCCCCTGTCTCTCCCCACTTGTGCTCTCTTGATAAATAGATCATTTAAAAATATAGAGAGGTCTTTAAAAAATATGTAGAGCTACATAGTCCTTTAGAACATCCATTCATTCAATCAGGCAGTTAGGGAAGGGTATGAAATCTGCTTTGTTACCACCTGCTTTGTACAATTAGAATGCACACATTTTGTTCACCATGTTCTTCATCATGACGAGAAGCTAGATTTCATAATCAAACAAGACAGTTACTGAAAAGCCTCTTTTTTGTGTTTATTCTCCAAAGTTGTCTTTTTGCTGCCAACTTAACCCATTTTTTCACCTTATTACTCTGTAAATTTTGATTGAACAAGCTCTTACCATTGTACCCCCAAGAGATTTTTTTGGTTGAATCATTAAATTTTCGTCTTCCTTTGCATTAAGAATTGTGGTTAAAGAAGGGAGATCCTTCAGCTTTTTCTCTCCAGGGAATGAACAAAGCCTTACTTGTTGGTAGAAAATTAGCAGATTTACCTATGCTTTTGAACCACACTAGTTGGCAGCTTAAAGCGGATTCAGTGCATGTGGCACTTAACGTTTTTGACAAGTGTGTGCAATTGACTGTCTGGCTTCATTTTCAGTAGCAGTATTGTAGTATTTATTTAGCGTCTTAAAAGCGCAAGCCCAATTTTCCATCTCCTTTTAAGACTCACCACCCATATGGGAAAATGTAGGTGAGTGGAGCCTAAAAGAAGATAGAAGGGCTTATCGTTGCACCTGATTTAAAACGAACTGTGAATTAACAACTCATTTTCATTTGTAGATTTTCCAAGAGGTAAAAAGCAGTGATATTGCTAAAACCTTCCGCAAAGCAATCAACAGGAAAGAAGGGATTTGTGCTCTGGGAGGCACTTCCGAGCTGTCCAGTGAAGGAACACAGCATTCTTACTCAGGTAATGATAGTACGACTTCCATGTGCATTAGGGTAACACAAGGACCTAAGGAGGAGCACTAGGGGCATTGCTTCCTAATTAAGAATACATCAGAAGCCCACTGTGGAGTGCATTTAGACCTGGGACTAATACTTGCCGTAATGGCATTATAAGTATTTATTGTATGGCTTTGTTAGCTTGTAAGACATGATCGGCTTTATTATAGTAGAACTCTACAGGAATGTAAGTAATGTTTTTTAAAGAATTTGGCAACTAACTTTTTTAAGGATCAGTTAACCCTGCTCTCTCTCTTTCTGTTTTTTGCTGTTAATTTTGTACTTCGTAAGAGCCATGTTGCATTCAAGTATCTGGGTTTCCAAAGGGGAGAACCCCATGTTTGTGACACATTAACTTTCAGTACTACTGTACAAATTATTTTAGGCTTTAGAGTCAACCTAGAGTGTGAACTAATTTCTTGTTATTCAACATAACTATAGAGGAAGAAAAATATGCCTTTGTTAACTGGATAAACAAAGCTTTGGAAAATGATCCTGATTGCAGACACGTTATACCCATGAACCCGAATACTGACGACCTGTTCAAAGCTGTTGGTGATGGAATTGTGCTCTGGTAAGATGTTGGTTGATTTTGTGCCCCGATTTCCAAAACAGCCTTCCACGTAATTGATAGATTGGTTTCTGGGTGCTTGATGGCTTCAACTCAAGAAACAGAACTGAAAGTCTGGGTGTGTCTGAGATACAAATCTAAAATTCACTCATTTAGACTGGGGACCGCTTTATAAGGAAGCTGCCAGCTTCTGATTTCTGCTCAAGTGCAAGTAGATCATGACAACTTTGTGGGACTTAAGTATGTCAGTGTCCACTTATTTTTAAAGTTCCATAGCTTCAGAATACAAAGAAAGCTTCCTCTTCCGTTCTCACTCTCCAGTTACTTAGTTCTGGAAACTGTGTTGGTCCTTGCTGCCCCAGAGCCAACAGTATCTTGGTAGGAAGGATGTAAGATGATCAACACTTTGTCCCGTTGATGGTCTAAGAGTGTATGCCCCGGAATCAGTCTGCCTGGGTTCGTCCTCTGCCTCTGCCGCTCAGGAGCTTGTAAGACCAACCCAAATGCAGTCAGAATATTCAAACCCTTTTGCATTTCATGCTGTATCTACTATGATCCCCATTAAAAATCATAAGATAATCCCGCTTCATCCATGTATAGGCACTAAAGAACTGATTCTCCCATGTGTTTTAGTACAGAGAGATAATCACATGATGCTGTTGATTTGATGTTTAAATCTGACATAGGGGCATCTGGGTGGCTCAGTCCATTGAACCTCTGCCTTCGACCCAGGTCATGATCCTGGGGTCCTGGGATTGAGCCCCACATCAGGCTCCCTGCTCAGCAGGAAGCCTGCTTCTCCCTCTCCCTCTGCAATGCCACCCCCCGCCCCCGCTTGTGCTCTCTCTCTCCCAAATAAATCTTAAAAAAAAAATCTGACATGGAAAGAAGCATGGCTTTCCCTGTGTGGAATCACATATTTTGGGGCAGTATTATAAATACCTAAAATGTTAGTGTCTTCGTCCAGATTTTACCAAATGAGATTGTACCCGAAGAAATCACAGATTCTAGTCTAATTAGCAGAAAATTATTTTTTAAATATTTTATTTATTTATTTGACACAGAGAGAGATCACAAGTAGGCAGAGAGGCAGGCAGAGAGAGGGGGTGGAGAAGCAGGCTCCCCGCTGAGCAGAGAACCTGATGCGGGACTCGATCCCAGAACCCCGAGATCATGACCTGAGCTGAAGGCAGAGGCTTAACCCGCTGAGCCACCCAGGTGTCCCATCAGGAGAACATTTCTTTATCTCACGACTGGATTAGCAGTACCAGATATTGTGCCTAGCTCATCATTTTAGGCACCTAGCTCACCATTTAGGCTCTCAATAAATACGGTGAATGAAAGATTCTCATGCTCAATAAATTAACCTCCTTGTGAATAAATGGTCATTCTTATTTGTGAATTTTACAGTCGAGAAGATTGTAATTTCCATGTGGGATTTTATCTGTTTTTAAAATGTATGCAGTAAGGTTTTTTCCAGTATCCAAGTTATTCATTCTTACAAGATGATGGGAAAATACAAAAAATTAAAATGATAAAGTATGCCCCACCCCCCCAGCTCAGAAATACTCAACTACTGTAAGCATTTTGGTCTTTTTTTTAATGTGCATTTTTCACATGTATAGTTTTTTGTGTGTGTGATCAACATGATAAAAGTCATATATTGCACTGATTTTTTTCAGATTACATGAGAGACATGTCATGTGCCTTAAAACATTTGTGAATATTTACAGGCTCTTTAAAAGTAAACCAACTCCCTGCTTAATTTGTGTTTCAGTAAAATGATCAACCTTTCAGTTCCTGATACAATTGATGAAAGAGCAATCAACAAGAAGAAACTGACACCCTTCATCATTCAGGTACAAATGGATGTCCCTGCCCTCTTCCTGGAAACTGCCCTGTGAGATCCTGTTCTGCCCTTCATGTCTTCCCATTTAATTCTTCTAACAACTCTTGAGTTTAGGACTGTTACCCAGATTTGACAGAGGAGAGCTGGGACTCAGGCTCCTGAGCCTGAGTTAAATGTTAAATTGGAACTGAAGTTCAAATCCAGGACTAACTCCAAAGCCCTGTGTTCTTCTCATTACATGCTGTGTTCACGCATGCAGAAATAAGCAAAAATATTTAAGTTCTTAATTAATTAGCATGCTTAAGCAATGGAGCATTTTTCTTTTCTATCAAGTGAGTATTACACTCGAGATAGCAAAATTCCCTCAGGCAAGAGGACCTCTTGGGACATAGAGATTACAACTCTAGAACTTAAATCTGACATAGGGGCACCTGGGTGGCTCAGTCCGTTGAACCTCTGCCTTCGACCCAGGTCATGATCCTGGGGTCCAGGGATTGAGCCCCACATCAGGCTTTTTCAGGTGCGTGGACTAGACTCCTCTTTTAGACATTTTTAGAAATACAGTGACTCCGGTGCCTGGGTGGCTCAGTTGGTTAAACGTCTGCCTTGGGCTCAGGTCATGATCCCGGGGTCCTGGAATAAAGGGACTCCCTGCTCAGCGGGGAGTCTGCTTCTCCCTCTCCCTCTGCTGGTCTCTCTCACACACATGCTCTCTGTCGATAGATAGATAGATAATCTTGGGGGAAAAAGTAGAAATACAGCCACTCTTGGAGCACCCGGCTGGCTCAGTTAGTAGAACATAAGAGTCTTGATCTCAGGGCTGTAAGTTCGAGTCCCAGGTATAGAGATTGCTTAAAAATAAAATCTTTAAAAAGGAAAAAAGAAATAACGACACTTAACCCACATGGAGAGCCTGACTCTAGTGACTCAGCCTTTTCTTTTCGTGACACTGTCCATGTACTTCAAAAGAGACCAAATAAAAGTACCAAGTTAACTTCCCACGGAATTCTGGAAAAGACAGTAACAATAATAAGGCTGAGATTTGTTTTAGCTATGCCTTTAACACCAAAGTCTGGAGTTGGTTGTCTGGACTTCGTTTTCTGTGGATCATGTGCGGCTGAAATTAATTTCCTCGTTGAGCATTATTTTCAGTAAAGGGAGTAGACTCCTAAAAACTGGAAAGGTCAAGAAGCAAATGTGTATGTTGGCTTTCTTGCAGGAAAACTTAAACTTGGCCCTGAACTCTGCTTCTGCCATTGGGTGTCACGTTGTGAACATTGGTGCGGAGGATTTGCGGGCTGGGAAACCACATCTGGTTCTGGGACTGCTTTGGCAGATTATTAAGATCGGTTTGTTTGCCGACATTGAATTAAGCAGGAATGAAGGTAATGGAACACAGTCATTATTTTGAAAATTGTTTATTGGGTATTTTTCCTGGTCACACAGACTGTCGTGCTTTCACTTAATTGAGGAGATTAGATGATAACTAGAATTAACAGAAGGTAATGCTATAGTGTTGTTGTGGAAAACAGTCTAATTACAACTTTTCTTCTTTAGTAGTAATTCACATTTGCCTGGTGCTTTACAATTCATTTTAGAATAAAGACACAAAAGCACAGTTTAAGGAACTTCCCCAGGTCCCCAGACTGGGTATCTTTTCATTTCTAATCTGTCTGCCCAGCTCCCGCCCCTTCTTCACCCCTGGATTGAAGACTTCTTCAAACTAATCTACCCCACCCCTGATGGTCACGTTTTCTGAATTTCTTACAACATGGGGTTTCCCGTCACATCGTGGATTTGTAGATTTTATAAGCACACATGATACAGTTGTCTTATGTCCTGGGAAATTCTACATGATCCTCTTCCTGCAGTGCTTAAACTATGAACCACCACTCCAGATATTCCTATTTTATTCCAGAAATTGCACTCTCAATCCTTGTCACTTCTGGGTAATATCTCTTTGGGGTTCTCAGTCTTTTCAAGGTTCCCCAGAATGTCTGTCAATGGTTTTATTATTTTGCACGTTGATCCATGATAAGACTTTTTTGCACTTTTGAGACCGTTGTACTTGCCTTTGTTTCAATCTGCTCAAAGGTACCTATATTTGAACTATATTTGAACAAAGACGATTACTCTCATTGCTGGCCTTCTTCACTGTGGTGTTTGTCTTGTTAAAGAAGCTGAAGTCCAGGGACACCTAGGTGGCTCAGTCATTAAGTGTCTGCCTTTGGCTCAGGTCATGATCCCAGAGTTCTGGGATCAAGTCCCACATCGGGCTCCCTGCTCAGCAGGAATCCTGCTTCTCCCTTTCCCATGCCCCCTGCTTGTGTTCCCCTTTCTTGCTGTGTCTCTCTCTGTCAAATAAGTAAAATCTTAAAAAAAAAAAAAAAGCTGAAGTCCCTTCAGAAAGGTAAATACAATCACATTGACGTGTGGGATAAATCAAATAACCTTTCTTTGACAAGGTATCAGGTGCACAGATGTCAGGCTGTTTAATCCTCTCTGGCCTCTGACGTGGTGGGGATGGGGAGCAAAAGGACGGTCTTGGACAAGTGACCTGCTGCTTCTACCCTTGCTTAAGCCCCTCAGCATCAGAATGACGTGGCATGAGGCAGAGTCCATGAGAGATGAAATTTACCCGATAAAGGTATCACTTAGACCTCTTCAGAAATCAGGCAGTTTCAGTCTTCTTGTTCAAGTGAAACCTCCTTTTATTTCAGGGGTGGTAATTACCGCATTAGGAACCACACGACGTACTCCTGCAACAATGCCAGAAGTTTAGCTGTTCTCCATGCAGACAGCCCCTTCTTCTACCTAGTACCTGTAGGGAATACTTACCAGGAACCCTTGGCTTCTTCACATTCAATTCAACAACAAAAAGTAACTGAGCAGCTTTTACATGTTAGGTGCTTTAGAAAATGTAAAGCTAAATTATATCCCTTTAAAAATAGATTTAACCCGGGGCGGCTGGCTGGAACGTGGTGGAACGTTGGTGGAACGTGGGACGCTTGATCTCGGGGTTGTTGGAGCCCCATGTTGGCTGCAGAGATTATTTTAAAAAATAAAACTATTTTTAAAAATAGATTTACCCCGGGGCGCCTGGGTGGCTCAGTGGGTTAAAGCCTCTCCCTTTGGCTCAGGTCACGTTCTCAGGGTCCTGGGATCCAGCCCTGCATGGGGCTCTCTGCTCAGCAGGGAGTCTGCTCCCCCCACCTGCCTCTCTGCCTACTTTGTGATCTCTGTCTGTCAAATAAATAAATAAAATCTTTAAAAAAAATAGATTTACCCCTTCGAGAGTCCATTAATTACATTTAAATATAAGTACCATAAGGTTCTATACTCCTTTAGTCAAAAGGTTAAGTATAAAGGCGCTGCCATTTTAAGCATCCTCTCCCCCAAATTTTAACATAATTAAGCAAGGACAGTTTAGGGGTCGCATGGGTGGCTCAGTTGGTTGAATGTCTGACTCTGGGTTTTAGCTCAGGTCAGGATCTCAGGGTTGTGGGATCAAATCCCAAGCCGAGCTTTGCACTCAGTGGGGAGTCTGCTTGTCCCTCTCCCTCTGCTTTTCTCCCTGCTCACACTCTCTCTCTCAAATAAATAAATAAAATCTTAAAAAAACAACAACAAAGTAAACATATGTCATAATGTAAACTGTTTTAAAAGCTGTAATTTATTTGCCATTTGGAACATAAATACTAATAAAATATAGTATATATTTGCTATATATTTTAATAAAAGTATAATCATATGTCTAGGTAATAATATATTATCTTTTATTAGAGTGATAGTACCTGAAAATGAGTAACTAGGTCAGACCAGTTATTGTCCCTCTGTTACCTAACAGAGTATCCAAAGAACGAATGAACTTATAATGACCATTGTCATGTAATATCATGATTGTGGCATTTTTTTCCTTATAGCCTTGGCTGCCTTACTTCGAGATGGTGAGACTTTGGAGGAGCTTATGAAGTTGTCTCCGGAAGAGCTTCTGCTCAGATGGGCAAACTTTCACTTGGAAAACTCAGGCTGGCAGAAAATCAACAACTTCAGTGCTGACATCAAGGTAACCATGCAAAGAACCGTCATGCCTTTGGGCATGGATACGGTGGCTTGGGTGATTACCAGCCAGCCAGAGGGAAAATCCTGCCAGGATATTGCCAGGCCTTGTTGGCCTTTGGCCCTGATGGTAGATTTCAGGAGAGCTGAAACCTAGAAGGCACTCTCCTTCTGTGGCAAAGGGTCAAAGTATTACAGTCCTAATGCTTTCTGTTCTGCTCCCTGTTAAACATGGAGTACCAAAGGGTGGGCCATGACCATTCTCTTCCTAACTGCCTTTCCCAGACCTCAGGGTACCTGTTAGTAAATCCTGGGAGAGAGAGAAAGCACCCCAGGATTCTCCTCCCCCTTTCTTACTTGGCTTCTTTCTATCATGTGCTCCCACCATTAGCCATTGAGTTCATGAGGGTAGTGATGAGCTCTTACATATGGCTGTCTCTCCTACCTCAGCCCTGCACTACGGTCCTCCTACCAAAGCCCACCTCTAACCACAAGACCCGCCACATAAAAGACCTTCAAACATTTCTTGTGTTACATTTTGGCGTTTGCTGCTCAAAGGCAGTAAGGAAAAAACTGGCAGAGGAAGGAGACGTTGGTAGCTTCCCAAAGAGGGGGCCCAGAATTACAATAGCAAAAAAAAAAAAAAAAAAATCTCATTCATTGACTCCACTCTTTCCCAAATCCGAGTGTTGGGACACAGGGAACAAATTCAAGGATCTTCACCAGATGTCACTGACCCACAGGGCTATGAAAACGATAGTCTGTGATCCTATCAATGTGCTCAGCCAGGAGAGAGAGCCTTGGGATGTTTGCATTACTGATTTCACCAGGGACGGTTAAGGATAGCTCCCAAATTACAAAACCAGCAGGCCTTCCACCTCTTCTTTTAACTTACACAAGATGTTTGGTCAGGTATATTTTTGCTTTAGCACGAACTGTGTTCCCCAAAACCACTCTTAAATGGATTTTCTGTTTGGGACCTCTTTGAAATGTACAAAAGGCAATATTGTTTAAAAATGGAGCCTGCCGTGGATCTTTTTAAAAAGCAAGGATTGTTCAGTAATGTGAAAAAAAAAAAAAAGGCTTCCATTTGGTCTCTACTTCAAGTGTAATTTTGCCCTGTAAAGCCCTTTCTGGGGGGAGAAGATGCTGCTGGGTCTGCTCTTTTTACCTACTCTTGTCAAGGGCATAGGATTATATTATGAGCTGCTCATGCACCATTAGGAAGAAATTATAAGTACAAGCGCTTCCCAACGGTAATGCACAATTACGGGAAGGCAAATCCTATGCCTGCTAATGACAGGATCTGGCTTTGCATTTCATGAATAGCTCGGAAGTAGATTTCACTCGAGTGATTTTCCCTTTTAGAGTCATTTCCAGCATTCTGTATCCACCTCATTCAGGGAGCTTCTGTACGATGCAGCTCCCAGAGATTCGTATTTGGTAGGTTTGGGGCTGAACCCAGTCACCTGTGTATTGAACAGCTTCCCCCAGGGGATTGTGGTGCTGGTTATCTACAGAGTTTGCTAGGAGAAATGTTCCTTATAAGCTTAAACGTTCCTTATAAGATGCTTACTTGACATGGTTGAAGACCGTTATGAAGTGTCTGCCCCCGTGCCGTGGTTTTCAAGTTGTCCTCTGCGGAGGGTCCACACAGCCTGGCCACGTAAAACCATTCAAACAATGGATGAGTTCAGGAGCTTAAAATAAAAAGAAAATCTTCAGGGGGCACCTGGCTCGCTCAGTCGGTGAAGCATCCAACTCTTGATCTCAGCTCAGGTCTTGATCTCAGGGTCGTGAGGTCAGGCCCTGCATTGGGAGCCTAGTTAAAATAAATATCTTGTTTGGTTAACTATATTCAGGTCATACAGGGTTAAATGTTACTTCACCAACTCAAGTGTTACTCATTTAAAAAAATGTCATTTAAATTTACAGTTAAATACATCTTTAACATAGCTAATCTCTTCTCCATAGGTTATAGTATATATTGTGTCTTGTAATGATGTAACCTGTCTATTTTCTCTTTCCCTACGCTTCCTGGATTTCTGCTCCTACTTTTTTTTCTTGCTTGTTTTATCTACCAAGCTTATTGACTTCAGTAATTCAGTGAAGGTACAGAACTAGTTATGTGTTTACTAGCTTTATTATATTGGCAATGTTAATCAGTTGTAAAGTCATGATAAAATCCAGTTATCCAGGGACACCTGGGTGGCTCAGTTGGTTGAGCAGCTGCCTTCGGCTCCGATCATGATTCCAGCGTCCTGGGATCGAGTCCCACGTCGGGCTCCTTGCTCGTCAGGGAGCCTGCTTCTCCCTCTGCCTCTGCCTGCCACTCTGTCTGCCTGTGCTCACTCTCTCTCTCTCTAACAAAATAAATAAAATCTTAAAAAAAAAAAAATCCAGTTATCCATATTCGAGGCAGAAAGTAGGCCAGATGGCTGGACTTTTCTGGGGGAAAGATCTGTTAGATTAGAAGACAGCAATTTGTGCCATATATTCTCACAAAATCTCATGCAAATATCCTTCCAAACATAGGACAATGGGACACATTCATTCTTTGTAGATGTGATCTCACTGAGATTTTCAATTCATTTGTAGGATTCCAAAGCCTATTTCCACCTTCTCAATCAAATTGCACCAAAAGGACAAAAGGAAGGTGAACCGCGGATAGATATTAACATGTCAGGTTTCAATGTAAGTATAAATATTCATTTGAATTCTACAGTCTTACAAAATGATTGTCAATTTCTTCTCAATAACAAGAATTTTTATAATTGCATGTAATGGTGTTAAAAATTTTGAGCGTTATTGTTAAATTTATTGCTGTGGGTATAATTCAAAGACCAAACGATGAGCTTTGGTGTATTTTGGTAGTTTATTAATGGGTTCCATAACAATGGCACTGTTGGCTTGTATTGATTGCATAAATGATATTCAAAGCCAGGGTCGGGGAAATAAGTGCTAGAAACTAATCTTTTCAAAGTGTTTGGATTATAATCACAGTGAGAGATGTAATGACAAGATAGTCGTATATGCATTTGTAATCTTCATGTGTTGAGAGTAACATGACTATGTTCATAAACTGTGGATCCAACTTGGGGACTTACTCATGGACCATATTCCCTGGTTATATCACTCAGTTGTTCAGTGACCTTGGACAGATTTCTTTGCCAAATCGGACCTCACTTTGCTCATCAATAAAGGAAGGAGTTGGACTAGACAATTTAGTCTTAAGTTTCTATGATCCCCTGGTGCGTTCTTTGTACACATTAGGTATAGAATGCATTGTACTAATTTAGAGAATCCATGTTTCTAGCCCAGTAGGCAGTAGGATCGAGTAGATAACATGAGCTAAACCACTTACACTGCCCTAATCAGAACTGGATTTGTAACTGACTTGTATGCTTCTATTTCTTTCTGTATGTGGGATGTGAGACTCTTTGGTTCAGGTGACTTGGTATGGATCAGGAGCTATCCTGTGTGTGGGGCAGCTGTCCGCGCAGGCTCGCCGGGTGACCTTGCGCCTGCGTAAATGGCTCCAGTATGCTAACTGATGCTGATTTCAAGACCGCTCTTCTCCGTTCATTCTTCCCTGGTTGATCTTCAAACACTCCTTTGTCTCTTCCCTCCCCAGAATCCTTCAAGGATTCCCCATTGACTCTAGACTTCAGTCTGAAGTGTTCTGCTTAGCATTTAAGGCCCTACACAGTCTTGCTTCCGGTCTGCTGGCAAATGCTCTTTCCCACTAGTCTCCACCCCAACTCCCTCCCCCAACACTCATTTTACCTCTGAGCCTTTGCTCACACTTTTCCCTTATTGGTCAGTGTCCTTCTTCATCTTTTTCAGCTTTATTACCTTCTTTAGGGCCTAACTGACTGATGATTGATTTTTTTTATATATCCATCACCAAAACCTGATGTGATAATGGATCCTTTGTAATGCCTTCTGGCTCTCATCCTATACTCCCCCATCACAGGCAACCACTCATTTGCTTTCTTTCGCTTTGTATTCATTTGAGTTTTTACAAGTTTTATGTAATGGACCCCTACAGTATGTATTCTTTTTTTTTTTTTTGTCTAGCTTCTTTCACTCAGTGTAATATTTTGAGTTTCACTCATGTTGTCACATGTATCATAAATGCATTCCTTCTTTATTGCTAAATTATATTCCAGTGAATGGATATACCGCCATTTGTTTACACATGTACTTGTTGATGAGCATTTGGATTGTTTCCAATTTGGGGCTATTACAGATATAGCTTCTATTGAACATTCATAGAGAACTCTTTGTATAAATATATGCATTCATTTCTCTTTGGTAAATACCTAGGAATGAAATGGCTGAGTAATCGGGTATGTTAGGAAGCAGCCAATTCATTTTCAGTGTGGTTGTACATCTTACTTTGCTACCAGCAGTATACAGAAGTGCCAGTTCATCCATATCCTCACCAATACTTTAGTGTGGTTAGTCCTTTTAACTTGAATCATTCTAACAGGTGCTGAATGATCTGTCATTGTGGTTTTAATTTGTACTTCCCTAATGACACATGGTTTCGAACATTTTTAATGTGATTATTTGCCATCTATGTATCATCATGTTCAAACATTTTGCCCACTTTTAATTGCATTGTTTGTTTTCTTATTAGCAAGTTTTGAGTGATTTTATGTATTTTGGAGACAATGCCTTGATTGGATATGTGATTTGCAAATATTTTCTCTCAATGTTTTTTAAAGAACAGACGTTCTTAATTTTGGCAAAGTCTGATTTAATCATTTTTTTCTTTTATGGATCATGCCTTTGGTGTTGTATCTAAGAAATTTTAGCCTAACATAAGATCACTAATATTTCTTCCTATGTGTTCTCCTAGAAGTTTTATAGTTTGAGGTTTTACCTTTAGAAGTATAGTATGTTTGGGGTTAACTTTGCATATGGTGTGAGGTAGGGGGCTGAAGTTAGTTTTTCATATGTATTTTTGTTTGATTATATTTCGTTATTGTATATTTGACTATTTAAAGTTGATAAATAGGGACGCCTGGGTGGCTCAGTTGGTTAAGCAGCTGCCTTCGGCTCAGGTCATGATCCCAGCGTCCTGGGATCGAGTCCCACATCGGGCTCCTTGCCTGGCAGGGAGCCTGCTTCTCCCTCTGCCTCTGCCTGCCACTCTGTCTGCCTGTGCTCGCTCGCTCTCTCTCTCTAACAAATAAATAAATAAAAATCTTAAAGTTGATAAATAGCATAAAGCAAACAATATTAAAGTAATAACTGACAGGTTACAAGAAATAAAATAGGCTCTATGAGAGGAATTCATTATGCTCAGAGAGAACCCTGAAGAAAGGTTGAGTCCCACTCAACTGCCCATCCGCTGGTGGTTGCTGATTGTTTTGCAGAAAGTAACAAGGGTAACACAATAAATACACATTGTTCTGGAGTCTTGTACAATCAAGGCACCTCACTGGGGGTTAAAAAACTAATTAAAGATAGCATCACCCATTGAAGACAAAGCTACGATTGTCAAATTATACATCCTGGGCAGCTTTAGTTTAAAAGTAACGTTCCTCAAGTTTCATTTATCTTTATCTCTTCTTTTCCCACCAGATTGTAAAACCCTTCCTCCCATGACACTGTTCCGCAGAAGTGCTTACGTTCGCCCCGGGGCAAAATTGTACTGTGTATATGTAGGAAGTGCCCAGGCTGCCACTCTGTTCCTTTCCAAGTGTAGGTCACTAGAAACAGATCCAAGAGCACCCGTTCCTCCCACAGCTCCAGGTTTTTCACTTGTAGCCTTGGGAGGTGGGCATAGTGGGTGTTTGAGAAACTATACTTTTTACATCAGGCTGAAATGATTGGATAACTTAAATTCCTCACCAAATCCTGTGTTAATCCAGAGCTGGGCAGTCATCTTTTGGGGTGGGCTGGAGGGGGTGGGGAGGAATGGGGGTTGGGGGGATGGGTAACAAGTTAGGAGCCATGGGAATTAGTTGGAAGTAAGTATTCTTTACAGAAATGAGCAACTCTGCTTCTGCCTGGGTGGAAAAGTTAAGTCAAACAAACCGTAACAAAAAAAAAAATCCTCGCAGAGGAAAAACTACAATTTGAAATACGCAGTTTAAACCCAAAATTACATTATTGGAAACTGCTATTCTTGATGATTATCTTTTAAATATTTTCTCATGATTTCTCTGCCCTTTTCAGTCTTAGCCTGCTTTAGGGCCCAGTTGAAAAATCTCAAGAGTTTTAGCTTTTTTCTTGATGAGTTTTCACAGGAACGTTGTAATCCATTTGAATTAAATGTACCGTCCTTCGATAAATTATCTGGTTCCACCTAGCGTGGTTTTTGAGTACTGCACCTAAAAACCCCCCAATTTTTTTTTTTTTTTTTTGCTGTTGCACTCAAAACAATTTTATAATAAGCACCATATGTCGGCTAAGAGAAAGTAAAATTGTATATCCAGCCTATCACTGTAGGGAAACAGGTCTATGTTTTTGGTATAGCCTTTTAAAAGATGGCTTCTTCTTTTACTTCAACAGGAAACAGATGATTTGAAGAGAGCTGAGAGTATGCTTCAACAAGCAGACAAGTTGGGGTGCAGACAGTTTGTCACCCCTGCTGACGTTGTCAGTGGAAACCCCAAACTGAACTTAGCCTTTGTGGCTAACCTGTTTAATAAGTACCCGGCACTAACCAAGCCCGAGAACCAGGACATTGACTGGACTCTATTGGAAGGTAACTGAAGTTTTCTTTATTTTTTTTTAAAGACTTTATTTATTTATCAGAGAGAGAGAACGAGCACAGGCGGACAGAGAGGCAGGCAGAGGCAGAGGGAGAAGCGGGCTCCCTGCCGAGCAAGGAGCCCGATGTGAGACTCCATCCCAGGACGCTGGGATCATGACCTGAGCCGAAGGCAGCCGCTTAACAGACTGAGCCACCCAGGCGTCCTGGTAATTGAAGTTTTCTCACATTCTAATGTGCGGGACTACAGACCAGAAATACCTAGGCCACGATGATTCTAGGATCTTGACCTAATAAATGTCCTCCCCACTTTCCTTTAGCAAATCTCTGCTGGAAGTAAGAGGGCTGAGTAAAAAGTGGCAGCTGATGGAAAGGGATGATACTGGGAACCTTGTAAAGTAGTCAAGGATCACCTAGCTTAAGGCCACTTAGTAAACCAGTTTTATTTTAATATTTTAGAAACAGATCACCTTTTAAACCCCTCACCAGAAAAAATGTATATATGCATTAAATTTGACCTATCAGTTTATAATTTTTTTAAAGATTTTATTTATTTATTTGTTAGAGAGAGAGAGAGAGAGAGCACAGGCAGACAGAGTGGCAGGCAGAGGCAGAGGGAGAAGCAGGCTCCCTGCCGAGAAAGGAGCCCAATGTGGGACTCGATCCCAGGACGCTGGGATCATGACCTGAGCTGAAGGCAGCCGCTTAACCAACTGAGCCACCCAGGCGTCCCTCAGTTTATAATATTATTTCATTCTTCCATAGTCAGACTGACCAGACAGAATTAGCCCTAGTTCCTTTTCTATTCACCTACTCAAAATATCATAATACAGGGGGCCTGGCTGGCTCCATCGGTGCTCCATCGGTATTGAAACAACTCTTGATCTAGGGGTTGTGAGTTTGAGCCCCACATTGGGCGTGGAGATTACTGAAAAATAAAATCTTTAAAATGATTACTGTATGGCAATTATTTGAGTTTGGGCAAGGTAGAGTTTACCTTTTGCAGATTATAAATGCATGAAGTATAACATTCAAAAATGAGCAAATGTAATAGTCATTCCTTGAATATCCACTGGTGGGACTATAAAATTTTTTTTAAAGATTCTATTTATTTCACAGACAGAGATCACAAGTAGGCAGAGAAGCAGGCAGAGAGAGAGGGGGAAGCAGGCTCCCTGCTGAGCAGAGAGCCCCATGCGGGGCTCGATTCCAGGACCCTGGGATCATAACCCGAGCCAAAGGCAGAGGCTTTAACCCACTGAGCCACCCAGGCGCCCCAACTATAAAATTTTAAAATTTTATGCTTTTCAAGTTTCACGTAACTTGCTGCTGTAATATAGGCATGTAAAGTAAGTGCTTGTGTGTAGCTTATAATTTATAAATATGTAGAGGGAAGGTGTAAATTCATGAGTATAGAGAGTTCATATGCTCACCGCCCCAAAATTTGACCCCCCCCAAATTTCTTTAAAGGTAAAACTGATAACATCAGTTACTTTTGAGGTATGGAGCTTTGGGGAGGTATTGGGGAAGCCTTAGAAGGGGGAGGAGATTATTAAAAAATTCATAAATCTCTAAATTGTTTAACTGGTTATAAAGTTGTATTCCTCAATTCTAAAATAAATCAGTAAATTTTTTAAAAATAAGCCTCTTAAAAATAAGAGAGAATGTATTTAGAGCAAATATTTGGAGATTCGTATTAGAGAAAACCTCTAGATTTGTACAGAGGAAATGAATTCATCTTAACTAGAACTGATATTATATGCACGTATAAAAGGTATTTAATTAATATCTAAATTTTGTGAATATTCTTAATAGGAGAAACTCGTGAAGAAAGAACCTTCCGTAACTGGATGAATTCTCTTGGAGTTAATCCCCACGTAAACCATCTCTATGCGTAAGCCTTTCTACTGTTACTATCGGTTAGGAGTAGCGTAAATGGATGCCGCAGAAAGAATTATAGCTCTAAACATTTTCTAGATGTTCATTTACACTGGTCATTGAGGTCAGAAGATGCTGAATGGTGACATCCACTATCGTTTTCCAAATAAACAGAAGCCCAGATTCTTTCTTTACATGATCATTAAGAGAAAGAGTGTATGAATGTCTTTCCAACACCCTAGGAAACAGATCCTTTATATTTTGTAACAGAGACCGGGGAGGGACTTAAGTGCACCGTCCATGATGTATTGAGGCCTTTGTACTCAACTGTTCAGCCTGGAAGGTTCTTGTCCACCTGGAATGTCCTACCCCCTTACGATCCTTAGATTCAGACCCTGACCACCACCTAATGCTCTGTAACCCTAACCCCCATTCTTTATATCTTCATAGCAAGTATATATGCCCCCAAATCAAATTATCTGTCCATCCATAACTTGTTTATTGTCACTCTCTCTCTGACTCTGGTGTAAGGCCACAGATTTTCGTCCTATGTGCTCAGCTTCTAGAATCCTACCTCGCAAACTGGAAGTTCTCAAGTATTTTAAGTGAACGGGATAGTGTTAGCTCTATTTTTAGCACAGATTGCTAGAAAATGTGAGCAGTGGGTCTTATCTGTGGTCTTTTATGTTTCAGTTGCCAGTGTACTGTTACTGTGTTTAAGGAAACAAAGGCCCAGCTGTCTGAAAACACTGATGAAATTATTTTTAACTCTTTAGCGACCTGCAGGACGCACTGGTAATCTTACAGTTGTATGAACGAATTAAAGTTCCCGTTGACTGGAGTAAGGTTAATAAACCTCCATACCCGAAACTCGGAGCCAACATGAAAAAGGTTAGATCTGAAGTTACTGCATACAGTTGTTACAGGCAACTGTTTTCGATGTGCTGAGTACCACAGCGTCGCGTGCACTCAGTACTCGCTCACGTGTACAGATGAAGCCGATGGAAAAAAATCCTCAACTGTTTGCTTTTTTGTGGGTTTACAGCTGGAAAACTGCAACTATGCTGTTGAATTGGGGAAGCATCCTGCCAAATTCTCCCTGGTTGGTATCGGAGGGCAAGACCTGAACGATGGAAACCAAACCCTGACTTTAGCTTTAGTCTGGCAGCTGAT
Organism: Taxidea taxus jeffersonii; assembly: GCA_003697995.1. Classification (NCBI taxonomy): domain Eukaryota; kingdom Metazoa; phylum Chordata; class Mammalia; order Carnivora; family Mustelidae; genus Taxidea; species Taxidea taxus. The sequence goes on from ML098045.1 coordinate 52,316, forward strand.
GAGAAGGTATGGCACCCAGTTTTAGCTGCTCAAGCACCACTGTCCTAGCGGTCTGTGATCCGGCCCTTGTCGTTTTCAGATAGACGTGTCAATGACTACACCTTGGAAACTTGGAAACTTTTGGATTTAGACTCTGAAGTGAGCTTGAATAATGGATAGATGCAAAAATGCTGAACAGCCTGTGTATCCGTCTGAAAAAAGACCTCTTAGCTAGAGTGCTGACACGCATTCATTACACCCGAGTGCCGGCCGGAGCACAACTGCCTTTAGGTCACGGCCACTATCAGACTAGTACAAAAGGTGCATTTTTTTTTTTTCCCTCATGAAGTAGCATGGGACCTCTTCTTCCACTTCTCCTTCTAGATATACCCTCAATGTTCTGGAAGACCTTGGAGACGGGCAGAAAGCCAATGATGACATCATTGTGAGCTGGGTGAACAGAACATTGAGTGAAGCTGGAAAATCGACTTCCATTCAGAGTTTTAAGGTAAGAATTGCACATTAGACCATTAACCGTTCTGTTTGCCAGAAAGGTTGAGTAATTTGGAAGGATGGCCTCTGGTTGGTTGGTTAGTGTGATTTAGTGTTGGGCTAACGGCGAGCTTGGTGGGTGGCAACTTGATACAAGTAATCACGTGTTAACGTGTACAAACCGGAAACTCTCGGATTTATTGTCCTGTGGCACTAGGACAAGACGATCAGCTCCAGTTTGGCCGTTGTGGATTTAATTGACGCCATCCAGCCGGGCTGCATAAACTATGACCTTGTTAAGAGTGGCAATCTGACAGAAGACGACAAGCACAATAATGCCAAGTAAGAGACACTGACGATAACAATGATTAATACCCATGGGCTTTGGGTAACCAGGCAGCTCTGCATTCTCGCTCAGGTTCGGCCACTTTATGAATGGTGGTGCCCTAGGACCGCCTGTGTGGCTCAGTCGGTTGAGCGTCTGCCTTCGGCCAGGTCATGATCCCAGGGTCCTGGGATAGAGTCCCGCATCGGGCTCC
>ML098045.1:53425-66762 GCA_003697995.1 Taxidea taxus jeffersonii
TTTTGATATGAATACAAGATATAAGAGCCTAGACTGTGCCTGACGTCATAGGCGCTCGATCAGCTGTTGCTTTAGGGAATTACCAAAATAATATACTTTATCTGACAACAAGGAGAAAATAGGCTAAGAATATTCATGCCATAGATAAGAATATTCTTCTGTCTTGCTCTTTCTTAAAACACATTATTCATGGATGTCTTTTTTTTACTGTGCACAGATCCCCTTTCCTACATATGTTGAGTTTATTATCTTGGTCGCTAAATGAGCAGGATGCTTAAGCCAACACTGAAACAATGCCTTGAAAGTTTCTTGCGGGGCGCCTGGGTGGCTCAGTCGGTGAGGCATTTGCCTTCTGCTCAGGTCGTGATCCTCGGTTCCTGAGATTGAGCCCTATGTCAGGCTCCCTGCTCAGAGGGGAGAAAATGATAATGATAATATTTTTTTTCTCATCTTTGTACCACAGCAATGCTTCAAAATTAATTCTTATTGCAGAAAAGGGGTGAATAAAATCATCCCCAAGGCATAGAGCCAAAAAACCAGGTGTCACTTAAGAGTGACCTCAAAAACTAAAATGGTGCTTCTCCAAAGTTTCAATAGGAAAGTTTCGCCTCCCAGCCAAATGCTTTTACAAGAGGAAACAGATGTCTCCTGTCATGTCCTTGACTAACAAGAGGTTCATCTTGATTTTTGTTTCCTCCAACAATAGGTACGCCGTGTCAATGGCTAGAAGAATCGGAGCCAGGGTGTACGCTCTCCCAGAAGACCTTGTGGAAGTAAAGCCCAAGATGGTCATGACTGTGTTTGCATGCTTGATGGGCAGGGGAATGAAGAGGGTGTAAAATAACCAATTCAAATAAAAACAGCCTTGCTCCCAGGTGCATGATTAGCAGGTCAGCTCTTTCCAGGGGAAGTGGTCATGGCTTAAAGAACTGATGGTCACTGCAAGGACTCATAGTTTTGATGAACAAGATTGCTCATCTTGAGAGCTCACAGGGGAAGAGTTTTAATGGCAACAACTCCTCTTTCCCATAGTCACAGTTGGATTTGTCAGGTACACCTGAAATGCACTCATGGCCAAATCATTTCCTCTCTCCTCCTAGATCGCTGCCCGTGGCATTTCCCATTGCTGTATGTCGTTTCTGTGTATCTTTGCCGCCCCCTTAGAATGTCCGCCTCTTGGGACTTGCTTAGATGATTGGATATGAATACCATTAGACCATAATTTTGCTTTTCCATCCAGGATGCTGGTTCTTATTCGAGAACCGGGCTCAGAGGGTATCTGGATAAGAGTATCCTTTGCTTATCTTTGTAGTACAGAACATTGGCAGAAGTAATAGAAGCTTTTCATATTCTTTTATTCTTAAGATCAGTATCTTTTTACAGTATTCTTTCTACGTGATCTTTTTTGTACATTTAAGAATATTTTGATTACATTAAATAAGACTGCTGATTTTGCTACTTTTTTTAAGGGGTCTCCAAGTACGTAAAAACCATACATTGTAGGTAGAGAAAAAGTGTACCTTGATTTCGCATCTACCCTCTCACACCCAAGCTGTAAACAGCTGACATATTTTTGTCTTCACACACTTGGTTCCATATATGCTTATTTGTTTTAAAAACTTGTATCGTCAAACTCTCTCTTTAGATTTAAAATGCTGTTGAATATGACACTGCTGAGGAGAGAGTGTGCTCAGAACGTAGACAGGAGACGGTAGGCCAAGCATGCTAAGTGGGCCCTAAATTTTCTAATTTTCCACCTAAAACAAGGAAATGTGGTCACTAAAAAATAAAATGTGTATGTAGGACGTATGTACTCTTGCTTTGTCAAGCTGTTTGCTATAGTTCCCAAGATCATAATGTTACTCTAACTCTGAAAAGTGATGTAATCTGGTAGCCATGTAGTAGTCCCAATAAAGGCATTTACATAACAAGTAGTCTCCTCATGTTTCCACCCCTCGTCATGTGGGCTTTGCCAGTCATGTTTGCCAGATTTTTCCCCCCAAGGTTCTCTTTTTCTGATGTACTGTATAAAAGGACGTCTGTTCAATCTAAGCTCTTGGAGCTGAATGAAGGAGAGCCCCAGTGGGGTCAGAGGGCCTTCTCCAACTTACTCCACTTTCCTTATCCCGTTCCTCCCTTTTTCTTTTTTCCCCCTCACTTGATCTTTCCAGTGTTCTGTGATATACAAAAGACCTGAACTATGGGGGAGCCGAATAACCAGTGACCGGAGATGGTCTCTGGCAGGTTTTCTTATCCTTGTGGCCATCAACATTTTGGGGGCTGGCTGACTTCTTGCTGGAGTGGGGAGGGGCTGGCCTGTGTACTGTAGGAGTTTCCCTTGGCCTCCCTGCCTCTACCCCCCCCCCCCAGATGTCCGTAGCACAGCCCCAGGGCACAGAACAAATAAGTCTCCAGACACGGCCAAAGGTCCCATGTGGGGCCAGATCATCCCTAGTTGACAACCAGTGGTTTATGGTACCATTTTAAGGCTTTGTGCGAATGAGTAATATGTAATCCGATCCTTTGACGAATTGCATGGTGATGGTGTAAACAACTGTATTTATAGCTCGAGTAAGAAAGATTTTTCTGAGTATGACACAAACCCCAAAGACCTAAAATGAAAGAATAAGAAATTTGACAATTCTGCTTTGGAAAAAAAAAAAAAAGAAACCTATATAAATCAGTACAATAAGCAAAGTCAAAATATAGATGACCAGAAGCTGGGTGGGGTGGAGCAGGGAGTTTAGTCCCATTGCCTTAAGTGCATTTGGGCTGCTATAACACAATACAGACTAGGTAGCCTATAAACAACACATTTGTTTCTCACAGCTGTGCAATCTGGAAAGTCCAAGATCAAGGTGTTGCTGGGTTCATAGAAGGCCTTCTTCTAGCTGTTAACTTCACATGGAGGTAGGAGCAAGAGAGCTTTCTGGGGTCTCTGGTGAGGGCACAAATCCCATTCACGGGGCTCCACTCTCATGACCTAAGCACCTCCCAAATGCCCCACCTCCTAATACCATCACGTGGGGGATTAGCTTGGTGGGGAGACACAAACATTTGGTCCATAGTACCCATATGATAGGTTAATTTTCTTAATATAAAAACAGCTTTAATGAGTAAGTAAAAGGCAAGTCTTCTGCAAACATATAGAGAAACTGATAAGGACAATCCCATCTAACGACCTGTCTTCGGCTAAAAAAAAAAAAAAGTTCCATTAGAAAAATGGTCAGGGGCACCTGGCTGGCTCAGTTGGCAGAGCGTGTGACTCTTGATCTTACAGTTGTGAGTTCGAGCCCCATGCTGGGTGTCGAGATTACTGAAAAATAAAATCTTAAAAAAAGAAAAATGGGCAAAGGATTTGATTACCCAATTCAAAAAATTATAATTGGCTGATGAACATAAAAAGGGAATGCTGATTTTCAAAAGTAAGGAGGGTTATGTCATTGAAACCGAGAACTGCTTTTTTTTTTTAGTAGACTTTATTTTTAGAGCAGCTTTAGGTTCAAAGCAGAATGAAATGAAAGATACAGAGCTGTCAGGTACCACCCCCCAACACATGCATAACTGCTTCGATTATCAACACCTCCCCTGGAGTGGTATGTTTGTTAAAATTGATGAACCTAGGGGTGCCTGGGTGGCTCAGTCACTAAGCCTCTGCCTTTGGGCTCAGGTCATGATCCCGGGGTCCTGGGATCGAGCCCAGCATCGGCATCAGGCTCCCTGCACAGCAGAGAGCCTGCTTCTCCCTTGACCTCTGCCCCTTCTCCCCGCCCCACCCCGCTCATGCGCTCACTTGCTCTCTCTCAAATAAATAAATAAATAGATAAATATCTTAAAAATTGATGAACCAACGTTGACACATCATAATCACCCAAAGTTCCTAGTTAGCATCAGGGTTCCCTCTTGGCACTGTACATTCTGTGGGTTTTGACAAATGTATGATGACCTGTCCACCATTACAGTGTCCTAGAAAATAGTTTCACTGCCCTAAATATCCTCTGTGCTCGGCATATTCATCCGTCCCCATCCGCCAACCCCTGGGAACCACTGATCTTTTTCCTGCCTCCCTAAATTTGCCTTTTGCAGATATCCTGTAGTTAGAGTCATATAGTATGTAGCCTTTTCAGATTGGTTCTTTCCCTTCATAATACATGTTTGAGAGAACTGCCTTTTTTATGAACTGCCTTTCATTGAGTAAAAAAAAAAAGTAATTGATAAATTTTCTGTTGATGAAGGTCTGCGAATACAGGCATTCTCTAACACCCACGTAGAAGAATGATCCGCTTACAGTTGGTTGAAGGCAATGTGGTAATTACCGTCAAACTGGAAACTGTCCTATCCCTCCACCATTGGTTTGTTTTCTATACTTAAGAGTCTGTTTCTTGTTGGTCACTTTTTCTTTGTTCGTTTGTTTTGTTTCTTAAATTCCACGGAGGAGTGGAATTGTATGGTATATTACTTATTTATATAATGTCAGGAGAGTTAAAATTGGAAATCTACTATTACCATAATTAGGCAAATAGCAGATAACACTTTCTTAACCTCCAGAGAAGTTAAGAGTACTACAGTGAACACATATATTCTTCACCTACACTCACCAATTGTTAACATTCTGACATATTTGTTTTCCTTGTGTGTTTGTTTGTGTGTGTGTGTGTTTCCTTTGTGTGTTTCTTGCTGAACCATTTGAACATAAGTTGCAGACCTTGTGATGTTTTACTCCTAAACGCTTCAGCATGAATCTTCTGAGAACAAGGACATTCTCCCACATAATTGCAATAACATTTGGAGATATAACATATCTCCAAAATGGAACATAGAGGGACACCGTGGTTCAATCTGGTTCAGTCAGTTAAGCTTCAGGTCATGATCCCAGGGTCCTGGGATAGAGCCCCGCATCTCATGGGAGCCTGCTTCGCCCTCTCCTCCTCCTCCCGCTTGTGTACTCTCTCTCTGTCAGATAAATAAATAAATAAATAAAATCTTAAAAAAAAAACAATAACAACAAAATGTAACATAGATATACTTAATATGGTCTACATTCAAATTTTCTAAATTATACCAAAACTATGTTTAAGGATGTTAATTAAAAATGATCACTTTGTATTTGATTGTCAAGTCTCTGTTCTGTAAGATTTAAGATACTGAAACAATCTTTAGGTTTTTTATCTTTTGTGCCATTGATATTTGTTAACAGTTCAGACCAGTTTTGTTGTAGAATGCCCCACAAACAGGGCCTCTGGGTGGCTCTGTTGGTTAAGTGTCTGCTTTCGACTCAGGTCATGATCCCGGGGTCTTGGGATCGAGCCACATGTCAGGCTCCCCGCTAAGCCGGGAGTCTGCTTCTCCCTCCCTCTCTGTCCCTTTCCTTCCCTCTCTGCCCCTTGCTCATGCTCTCTTTCTCTCTCAAATAAATATATAAAATCTTAAAAAAAAAAAAAAAAAAGAATGCCCCACAATCTGGATTTGTCTGAAAGTAAAAAGAGAGAAAAAATATTCTTGGCAATTAATAAGGCAAAATAATATTTCCAAACTTGGTATAAATGAGCACATGGTATGAGTTTGTGGGGTTTGTTAAATGGGTACAGTTGAAAAGGTAACATGACTTTTTCCAAGGTTCAGTCATTTTACATTCTTAATTTTGAAATGATTATAGGTTAAGAGGAAGTAAGTCTTAAAAGTTCTCATCACAGGGCGCCTGGGTGGCTCAGTGGGTTAAAACCTCTGCCTTCGGCTCAGGTCATGATCCCAGAGTCCTGGGATCGAGCCCCCCAACCCATCCAGCTCTCTGCGCAGCGGGGAGCCTACTTCCTCTTCTCTCTCTCTGCCTGCCTCTCTGCCTACTTGTGATCCCTGTCTGTTAAATAAATAAACAAATGAAACTTTTAAAAAATGGATTTTAGCAAAAATGCTTCATGATACCACTCTTGATAACAGAGATAATTTGGCCACAACACTCTGGTGACAGGGACACACATTTTGCTGGTATTGTCATTCTAAAACCCTTTTTTTTTTTTTTAAGATTTTTAAAGTTTATTTATTTGACAGAGAAAGAGAGACAGGAGAGAGGGAACACAAGCAGGGGAAGAGGGAAAGGGAGAAGCAGGCTTCCTGCTGAGCAGGGACCCCCGATGCGGGGCTCCACCCCAGGACCCTGAGATCACGACCTGAGCCAAAGGCAGACGCTTAACGACTGAGCCACCCAGGCGCCCCTAAAATCCTTTAAAGTAGCTACATTTTACTCAGAAATTCCTCTGTGCTTATCCTATTCTAATTCAGAAAAACAAAGGCAATTAATAGAGTTCTAAACTTATAATTATCAAAGCTCTGTAAACCCTTGAACTTGACGGCAATAAGATCAAACCTCTCAGGGATCCAAGTTATCTCCTAATACCGTAATAAAAGGCTGCCTCATGCATTTGGAAATTTTACTTCCAATCCCAGATTCTACTCTATTACAGGCTAACGTAACTGAATATTCCTAGAGACTCACAAAATTTCTCCGGCTTTATGACCATCGGATACAATGTACATTGTCAAAATATACACCTAGATAATTCTCTGCACAATCGGCTACCTGGAGATTCGGTCTTCGAAAACAGACGACAGGTATAAAACTTCCCTTGGGCCTCAATTAAAAAAATACCGTGTTTCTTGGTATTGTCAACAACCGGCGTATCAGTAAAACTCCAAGATATTGACACTTGGGTTTTTGTAAGGCTATAAAACCTCTAACTTAACAGATATACATCACTTCTTCCCATACCACTGCAATCCATTCCATCAGAAGACCTTAAACTGAGGGCTCTTAGGAATTCTCCAGAAGCTGCTGACAGTAGAAGCGGGCAAATTATGTCCAAGACAACAAAACAAGCTGCTGACTTCAGAAGTGGAGAGGTGCTACCCAAGATGACAAATGAGATTAATTTTCTGATTTTTCCACACTCTTTTGCTATCCTTTTCCCCTTCTACTAATATTATTATTATACTTTTACATTCTTTAAAACACTAGTGTGATCTCCCTTATCTTCATCTTATGATTTTTGCAACCTATGGTCTTTTGTTTTATTCATTTATTTTAGAAAGAGAGGGAGAGAGAGCACATGAGCAGGGGAGGAGCAGAGGAAGGAGGAGACCATCTCCAGCAGACTCCATGCTGAGCACAGAACCCAGGACCCCAATATCATGACCTGAGCCGAAACCAAGAGTCGGTTGCTTAACTGACTGAGCCACCCAGGTGTCCTCCTCTATGGACTTCTTCTAGAACTTGAGGGAGAGCAAAATTCTGTACATTTTCTTCCCAGGCCATAGCAACTGCTCTGAATTTTTTTAAAGATTTTATTCATTTATTGGACAGAGAGAGACACAGCGAGAGAGGGAACACAAGCGGGGGGCGGGGAGGGAGAAGCAGGTTTCCCGCAGAGCAGGGAGCCCGATGTGGGGCTCCATCCCAAGACCCTGGAATCATGACCTGAGCCTAAGACAGATGCTTGACCAACTGAACCATCCAGGTGCCCCAATTTTATTTATTTTTTTGTCAGAGAGAGAGAGAGACAGACAGCACAAGCAGGGGGAGAAGCAGAAGCAGACTCCCCACTGAGCCGGGAGCCCAACATGAGGATCGATCTCAGAACCTGGAGATCATGACTTGAGCTGAAGGCAGATGCTTAACCATCTGAGCCACCCAGGAGCCCCAGTTGTGTACTTTTAGATATTGAAAAGTACCATCCCTCCAGTGGATCATGTTTCTCTGGAAAAAACACTACCAGAAACTTCCAAACATATGAGCTTATTTTATTTTCTTTTTTAAGAGTTAATTATTTATATTAGAGAGTGGGAGTGGGAGGGGCAGGGGGAGAGAGAGAGAGAATCTCAAGCAGATCCCGTGCTAAGTGCACGGAGCCTGACTTGGGGGTCGATCCCAAGCACCTGAGATCATGACCTGAGCCCAAACCGAGAGCCAGACATTTAATTGACTGTGCCACCCAGGCACCCCACAAACTTATTAAAAACAACAACAACAACAACAACAACTCCTAAAAGCCATAACTGACTCTGTTTTTATGCATACTGTGTAAGTGGCAGTTCCCACCATTAGGGACAGTATCACTGGCAAACATGGCCCAAAACTTGGCAAGACCCTAATAAAAATCATTAAGTAACACAGCTTCAACTCTGAAAGCCAAACTAGTCTAAACTCATTAGGATTGTTATGGACCATCACGTACATAGTCCTGAACTGCGTCTTAACGGATCAAGGAGCAATTTATGATACAATTTTTGCTACAGCAATATAAGCACTCCTTGCCGTACCTACTGATGAGGTTAATTTGAACATCAGGACCCACAAAATGGAGGTCCCCTCAGTGGGCTAGCCCACATCACAAATTTAAATGTAAGTCAGCCTGCCCTTAGGAGAAACACCAGTCAAGGAAACCGCACGGACTCCTGCCCCAGCCCTCCAGCTCAGCTTTAGTTGCTCTACCTTCCCCCAGAAAACAGGACCCGCGAGCCTTTCTAAGGAAATCGCCTTCCTCCTTCCCCATCGTGCCCTGTGTCCGAGCTGCCTCTTCTAAAGTTCAATGTAAGATTAACTCTTGCCCAAAATCCTCAGGAAGAGGGTTCCACCACTTATGGGAGGCACTGGCCACCCCCAAACCGTGCATCGTTTTCCCATGAATCAAGGACATCAGACTCGCTGCCTAAATGTCGTTTCCCGGTTTGGGCAATGAGGTGGAACCGGAGGAAGGCAGCTGAAGATGCCTGGCAGGACTCCCCAGGGCTGGAGTGAAGATACCGACTCAGGGACCTCCGGGAAGCTTCTCTTGCATCGGGCTCTTCTGCTTCTGCTTCTGCATTCTGCACTCCTGGAGCGTGTTTGGCCTAATCCTTCTGGGTGGAAGATTGGGGTGTGAGAAACTCCGGATTTTTCACAGGCTATGAAAAATTGGGGTAGGAGAGGGGTGCCTGGATGGCTCAGTGGGTTAAAGCCTCTGTCTTCGGCTTGGGTCATGATCTCAGGGTCCTGGGATCGAGCCCCGCATCAAGCCCCGCATCGGGCTCTCTGCTCAGCAGGGAGCCTGCTCCCCCCACCCCCTGCCTGCCTCTCTGCCTACTTGTGATCTCTGTCTGTCAAATAAATAAATAAAATCTTTTTTTAAAAAAACTGGGGTAGGAGAAGCTGCAGAATTTTTCCAGGTGGGACTTCGTGGGCCCCACCATTTGGGTGTGTGGCTGAGCTCATCTACAAAGTAAGAAGCTTTGGAAGGTCCTTACCAGTCTCAGGAGTTGTGCAGCAGAGCCAGAAACAGGAAGTCTAAGTTGGGATTATTTCAACAAGGGAAAATAATGGGTATCCCTCAGTCTAAGAGCCAGATGACAACCGTTAGGGGATTCACAAAGCCTTGAGGCCAGTCCACAGCATAAACTGCTGGGGGATTTAGGGAAATAAATTAAGACAAGAAGTTCAGACTGCTTTGGGGCACCTGGGTGGCTCAGTCAGTTAAGCGTCTACCTTTGGCTTAGGTCATGATCCCGGGGTCCTGGGATCGAGTCCCGCATCAGGATCCTTGCTCAGCAGAGAATCTGTTTCTCCCTCTCCCTCTCCCCCCACCCACTCATGCTCTCTCTCACTCTCTCTTCAGTAAATAATAAATTATTTTTTAAAAAGTGTTCCCAAACCAAGCAGAATGGGATACCTATTTTAATGGGCGTGCAAAAGCCTCTAGAAGACCTCAAAGTTCAGAAATAGCTTCTTTGGAAGATTTGTTGCAAGAGGCTAGCGAAAAATGAAAGATTAAAAAAAAAAAAAAGGAAGGAAAAGAAAGATACAAGAGGTACTTAAAACAAGAGGGTAAAGCTGATGTGATTCTTACTACCCATCCTGTCCTCATTGACCTGAGTACTCACCCGCTATTGATCCTCTGTCTGAGTTACCTTTCTTCCGCGGAGACCACAGTATCGTAAACTCCTAGAGTTGGCAGACCCACGAACCAGAAGCTCTGATACCCGAGGGCAGGAGTAAATGGATAGCCCTACTTCAAGAAAAAAGAGAATTCACATTCCTCTGCCTTCTTTCTCTATCCAGACCCTCAACATATCGGATGATGCCGGCTCACACTCCGGAGAGGGACCCAATGCACTTTCCAGTCCCTTTCCCCTCCTTGGAGGTCAGTTTCAACCCTCTAATCATATCTTGGTCTTTCTGGGACCAGCCATGAACTAGAGGCCCCCAGACTCCAGCCATCTCATTAGCATATAAATGACACTCATCACCCTGGAGAGTCCAAGGGTTCTAGAAACAGTTAAGAACAAAGCACTAATCCTTTAAATTCTCTATAAAACCATTTCCTACAAATTCAAATCCTAAATTAAGTCCTTTCTAATACCCTTTTATAGAGGCATCTCATGGTTCCTTCAATAAACCAAAAAATCCCATCTGTTTTACTACAGGGCTCGGTGGTCCTGGTGTTCTCAGACAATGGAAACAACTGTTTCCATCTCTAGGTAGTTTATAAGGAAAGCAATGAGAAAATGCTCCGAAGATCAAACTTGGGTGGGATGAGAGGGGTGTCTGGGTGGCTCAGTCAGCTAAGCACCTGCCTTCAACTCATGTCATGATCTCAGGGTCCTGTGATGGAGCCCCACATCGGGCTCCCTGCTCTCGGGGAGCCTGCTTCTCCCTCTCCTTCTCTTTCTCAAATAAATAAATAAAATCTTAAAAAAAAAAAAAATCGGTGGGGCACCAGGCTGGCTCAGTCAGGAATGCATGTGATTCTTGATGGTGTGGTTTGAGTTCGAACCCCAGGTTGCGTGTAGAGATTACTCAGATAAATAAGTAAATGGATGAGTGAATGAATGAGAATAGTTTCTCTGTTTAAAAAACAAAACAGGGACGCCTGGGTGGCTCAGTTGGTTAAGCGGCTGCCTTCGGCTCAGGTCATGATCCCAGCGTCTTGGGATCGAGTCCCATATCTGGCTCCTTGCTCAGCAGGGAGCCTGCTTCTCCCTCTGCCTCTGCCTTCCACTCTGTCTGCCTGTGCTTGCTCCTGCTCTCTCTCTGACAAATAAATAAAAATTAAAAACAACAACAACAACAACAACAAAAAACTAATCATGGATAATTGTTCTGAATGAAATTTGGATCAGTTCTTCATGTTTGAAATCACATGAGCTCAGGAAACTTGCTTGAGGATTCCTAGAGACGGTGCATGAAGTGCATGAAGAATTCCTTTCACCAAAACTTGGTAAATTCCTCTTGCTTTGCCTGAGGCTCGCCAGTGACCACTTGGGGGTGTTCTGAGGCAGTTTCTTATGATGCTAGCATTGGACACTCCTGCCATCTAGTGGCCAAATTGCGCGTTGCTACTTGCTTGTCTGAGCTTGAAATCAAGATTTACAGAGCCCAAGTTCACCACGCTCCTGGTGCTTGGATGGAATAATAACAAAGCCTCCTGTATTTCAAGATGCAAGGAACACTTGAAACTTTTGGAATAGTCTGCCTTTTTTTTTAAAAGAATTTAGGTTTTTTTTTCTTTTTATTTATTTATTTGACAGAGAGAGATCACAAGTAGGCAGAGAGGCCCGCAGAGAGGGAGAGAGGAGGAAACAGGCTCCCTGCCGAGCAAAGAGCCCGATGCAGGCCTCGATCCCAGGACCCAGGGATCATGACCTGAGCCGAAGGCAGAGGCTTTAACCCACTGAGCCACCCAGGCACCGCCCAAAAAGTACTTTTATTATAATATGGGGATAGGACTCCTGGGCAGAAAGAGCTGCACTGTGATCGTGAGGAGTGACTGATGATATACTTCTAAGTGTTGGGAGGGAGGGGGGAATAGAGATAACATCAGTTTCTAAGGAATTTCTCTATATTGAAATTGATATTTACAAGACGTTGGAGGTCTGGCTATTGTCAAGATATGGTTGTATTTAGTTTCTAATAAAACATCAACATGGAGCACCTGGATGGCACAGTTGGTTAATCCTCCTACTCTTGATTTCTGCTCAGGTCATGATCTCAGGATTGGGGGATCCAGTCCCACATCGAGATCTGTGCTCAGTGTAGAGTCTGCTTGTCCCTCTTCCCTCTGCTTCTCCCCCTAGTTGAACTCATGCTCTCTCCCTCTCTAAAATAAATAAATAAATAAATACTTCCTTAACAATTTTTAAAAATCCACATTAAGGCAGCTGTGAGTTCCTTAAAAAATGTCATTCTCTGAACGTCTCAGGTATTTATCAGGTGGCTGCAAGTTGTAAGAATTAATTTAAGCTACATTTCTCTTGCTTTTGTTCTCCTCATTTCCCCTCCTGAGCAATTTTGACCCTCAAATCTTTAATGTTGCCGAGGGTAGAAGGACTTGTCTTCTGTAACTTCTTCCTGGTGAATAGGGCTGTAGAACTGTCCCTACATGTGTGTCGGCATTGGTCAGCTTGGGGTGTAGGAGTTATGAAAGGAATAGGCAGCCAAATGATCAGCAGTTGGCCTGAAGTTATGGCAGTGAAGGAGTCTCAGCAGCAGGCAGAAAGATGGTGGAGGAAACAAAATAAGATTAATATTATTATGAGAAAAAGAAGCCCAATAAAAACATCCTTGACATTTCACAAAAATCCTCCTCCGATCCAGTGAAGTTTAACCAATCATTAAGAGAGGGAGCAATGGTTTCAAGCACCAATTTGAGCATTCATACCTTTTAGCAACCATGTTACATTTTTTTAAAAGATTTTATTTATTGCCATTCCTGAAGATGGCGGAGAAGTAGGAGGCTGAGACGACATCAGCCAGCAGGAGATCAGCTAGATAGCCTATCAAACCATTCCGAACACCTACAAATCCAACAGGAGATCGAAGAGAAGAAAAACAACAATTCTAGGAACAGAAGATCGACCACTTTCTGAAAGGTAGGACCAGCGGAGAAGTGAATCCAACGCGACGGGAAGATAGACCCCAGGGGGAGGGGCCGGCTCCCGGCAAACCCCGGAGCACAAAATCAGAACTTTTAAAAGTCGGCTCCACGGAGGGACATGGCTCCAGAGGCTAAACTGGGGTGAAGACCTCATGGGGACAACGTGGACTCAGGTCCCGCGGGGTCACAGAAGGATCGGGGGTGTCTGAGTGTCGCAGAGCTCACAGGTATTAGAGCGGGGAAGCCGGCTGCGGAGACAGAGCCGAGATTTCCTAGTGGTCTGTGACACGGACCGGTGCTCTGTGGCACTGGCCGGTGCTCTGTGCGAGGGGTCCCCACAAGATCCGGGGAGACTCCGACCCGGGAGAGCTCAGGGATCTACGGGGTCCGGAGACTCCAGGTGGGACTCTGCCAGAGACAGAGACGCTTGGTCAC
>RCUC01110423.1:0-11953 GCA_003697995.1 Taxidea taxus jeffersonii
TTTTTTTTTTTTTAATAGCAGAACGAGGGGCGCCTGGGTGGCTCAGTGGGTTAAAGCCTCTGCCTTCGGCTCGGGTCATGACCCCAGGGTCCTGAGATGGAGCCCCACGTCGGGCTCTCTGCTTAGCCGGGAGCCTGCTTCTTCTTCTCCTTCTCTGCCTGCCTCTCTGCCTACTTGTGATCTCTGTCTGTCAAATAAAGAAACAAAAATCTTAAAAAAAAAAAAAAATAGCAGAACGAGAAAGGACATGATCAATCACCTACTCTCGGGTATTTTAAGCTGCAAGTCTTGCAACCTTTGTCCCAATAGTTAGATAATAGATGATATACATAGAGAAATGGAAAGATGATAGATGACAGAGAAATGTGCACACAAATATATATACACAAATGTGTGTGTGTTAGTGTTCTCCAGAGAAACAGAACAATAGGACATACATACATACATACATACCTATATGTTTGGAGGTGGGGAGAGGGTGTGAGAGAAAGAGAGAGAGAGAGAGAGAGAGAAATCTTTATGATGAAAAATTAGCTCACACAGTAAAGAAAGCTGAGCAGTACCAAGATCCCATGCTAGAGCCCCAGGACAGCTGGTGGCGCAATTCATTCGTAGCCCAAAGACCTCAGAACTAGGGGAGCCAATGGTGTAAATACCAGTCTGAGGTCAGAAGAGAAGATGAGATGACACAGCTCAAGCAGTAAGGAGGAAAAAGGGGTGAATTCCTCTTTCCTCTGCCTTCTGTTCTATTTGGCCCCTCAATGGATTGGATGGTATCAATCCACATTGGGGAGAGCAATTTACTTTACTGAGTCCACTGATTGAAATGTTAATCTCATCCACAAATACCCTCATGACACATCTAGAAAAATCCTCACAGATGTACCTAGAAATAATGTTTCATTTGGCAAGCCATGACCAGTCAAGTTGATACATTGCATAAACACATATGTACACATATAATGCATATAATGTATATACAAAATGCATAAATATATATATAATGTACATATATATGTTTGTATTATGTGTGTGTGCATATATATTATGAACACATATACTGGATCTCAACATAAAATGTATTTCTTCCTGCAGATCAAAGTTTACTGTCTAGGAAATACTGATAGAGCCCCAAGCCACTGTTTTCTTTCGTGGGAAGCTGAGGCCCAGAGAGGGAGCAGCCACAGCTGCTGAACCAACTCAAGAGAGTCCCAATGAGGACCAGGTATTTCTGCTGCTCCCCATGGCAGCAGGTGGCACTGGCAGCCTTCACCATTTACAGCTGTGGGCTGAGAATCCCCCTCCTGAGCCCTTTGGGGAGCTACACACAGAACGAGCCTGGCTCTGCACAAAGGGAATCTTTGGTGTCTTTAACTTCCCAGTGATGTCTCCTCCTTCCCTACCCCTCTGGCAGAAACACCCATGGCCTTTCTGCTGTGTCTACTCTCGTATTATCAAAACCTGGTCTCTGGAAAAGCATTAGTAACCTTCTTCACACAGAGCTGTAAATTATCCCCATGCTATCTTCTTCCTGATTATTTGTTCTTGTACTGAAGGATTGAAGGTTTAAACCAAAGACAAGAATTTCTCATCCTAGAGCTTTTCCCTGGCACCAGCCAACCAGCAGAAAAGCGTTGAGGGCAGCAGTGGGGAAGAGACACAACACATCTGGTCCCTTTGATACCTGGTGACCCACTATGCTGAGTGCTGGATAACCAGGTATCACCAGTGGACATGGGTGGTCCTGAGGGCTGCCGGAGGGGCTGGCATTATTCTCTTCCCCTTGATCCCCTCCAGCTGCTCTTCTATCTGATATAGAGCTCTTTATCCTCTGACTTGCAAGGTTGATAAAGATTAACAGATATGATTATGAAGTTATAAATCTGCTTTTTTAATAGACCTAGCAAAATTTATCATTCTAGATAAAGTCTGTCCCTTCAAAGCCAGCACCTTGGGGGGAAAATCATTTACTTCAATGATGCTTCTATTCATTTCAGGATCACTGTTTTAGGAATATTAATAATTACCAATTATGAACGGCACACCATGGATCAAAAACCATAACAGGCACTTCACACACTGTACCTTCTTAAATCCCTTAAAAGAAGTGTTGTCCCCAAGATGAGGCCAGTTTTCTTCTGTCTGTATCAGACCTCATCAGTGGGCACAAAAAATCTAATCCCTAATTTTCGTCATCACACTTGGCTCTAAATGACTTTAGGCTGTTCCGGAAATCAAATCTGCCCTTGGAACGCAAAGACTGACCCCCACAGAGAACAGTCGGAGAGTGTGTCACATGCTCAGCTGGAGTTACCGAAAAGCACTTCCAGCAGTATTTTCTGCCATGGCAACCTCTTTGCAATAAGTTCATGGCCCAAGATGACTACTTTGATGTTTGAACTTGCGTGTGTGTATGTGTGTGTGTGTAATTAGCTAAGGTACTCCAGAGATGCAAGCTACGCCCTTAGAAAAATCTGCCTAAATGTCTGACCTGGTACTTTAAGAGAGGAGAGTAAGAAGAAGGTGTCACAGGAGTTTCTTTCTCCGACAGATGAGATGGTGTGGCCAACCTGTCACCTGGTGTCCTCCCATCTAGTCCTGTTCCTTCCTTCTCCTCCCATTACTTCACTTCCATGCCTGCACATAGCTTGTGACAGAGGGGCGGCGCGGTTCTCAGCTGTAGGAGTCACCCCACCTAGGAGGCTCATTCTCCTGCTCATCCGTAAAACCTCCACTGAGGGGGTTTCTAAGAGGTGTGCCTTATTTTTTGACCCCTTCGGCTCCTCTTCTCTTTGATGTGGACCATGGAGATTTCTCAGCCTTCTGTGCGTGTTTTCCAGGTTCCCCATCAAGCTCCACTTCTGACCAGATCTACACCCCTCCTTCAAATACAGAAATTCTGGAGTGCCACTGGTCACGTGGGCTCTTAGGGCCACTCAGCAATCCCACATTTCCTGAGCCCTCTTTCTCTCTTGTCTGCTCCCTTCAAACTTCCGATGCCCTCACCCCTACCCTTCACCCCCAGCCTGTGATTCTCACGCTCCTGAGAAGAGAGAAGCAACCAGAATGCTGAGACTCTCACCACGGGATCTGTTCTCCTGCAACAGTGACCCTCCCACGGCATTTAATTAACAGGCTTAACACCACCTCCTCCTCAAAACCCGTTTTTCCCACAGCTTCCAGGACAGCTACTCTTTTTCTCTCCTGGTTCTTCTCTCAGGTCCCCAACTGCCCCTCCCTGGTGTCTTTGCTGATCTGGACTCTAGCCTTACTGATTGCAGTGTCCCAAGGATCAATCCTTGGCTTATCTTTTTTACAAACACTCGCTTTCTCAGTGAACTCATTCTGCCTCATGCCTTTAAAATGCCATCTCAACTCTAATAACTAACTCATAAAAGCACATCTCTGGTCCAGATGTCCCGCTAAGTTCCAGGTATGCAACTGCCCACCCACCACCTTCACTGGAAAATCACATTTACCTTTAACTACCCTACTCAAAACCTTCTATTTTCCCTCCAGACCTGCACATCCTGCAGCCTTCCCCATCTCAGAGAATGACGACTCCATCCTTCTAGCTGCTCAGGCCCCAAATCTTGGAGCCAGCCTCGACTCCTGTCTCTCAGAACCGATCCAACCGGTAAATCTCATTGGATATATTTTCAAAGAATATCCAGAATCCAGTCACTTCTCACCACTCACTACCTTCCTGCTGTCCCCCAGTCTAAGCCTCCCTCAGCTTGTCTGGATCTCTCTAAGAGCCTCTCTCTGCTTCCACTCTTGCCTCTCAGAAACTATTCTCAGCAGAGCAGTAGGGGGATCTCTTTAAAATTAGGTCAAATTACTGACTTCTCTGTTCAAAATTCTGCATTGACACTTAAGCTAAAATACATCATTCTTACCCACGTGGAATTACCAGCCCCCCCAAAACACCCCACCAAAACCTGGCCACCCATCGCCTCTCTACCTTCCTTCCCCGCCTCTTTCTTCCCACTCACTCTGCTCCAACTCCAATGGCCTCTGCTCTTCCACTCCCACCTTCATGCTTGCGGCTCCTCTGCCAGGAATATTCCTCCCTGTCCTCTTAGGCTGCTTCAATTTTCTCCTTAGCACTATGGCCACCTGGTGTATTTGCTGTCTATCTCCCCCTCCCCCAACCCCAATAGAGCTTGAGAGCTTCAGGGAAGCAGAGACTTTTTCTACTTCCCTTCCTGGCAGGGCTCAGTAAAGTCCTTCTACCTGTCCCTGAGAAACTCCCCCTGGAGCGGCGCTGCCTCTCTGTTCTAGAAGCCACAGCATCTGCTATACCTCCCCACCCCCACCCACCTTGCCCACCTATCTGGCCCTTTCCACTTGTCCTTCTGCCCCATAGTGGGCCCATGGGACCAGACACTCCACACCAACATCCAGGGAAACGCAGTGTTTTGCACCTAAGAGATTCTCAGTAAGTGTTGGCTGCTTACAAAATCTTCAATGCTGATTTTGTGACTCACTGAGGACACTCATCCTAACCGCGGGGGCACCCACTGGCCCACGGGCTGACATAGCAGAACACATGTTCAGGCCTCAAGAACACCACCTACTCCTGAGAGCTTGGCAGATCATCACATTCCACAGCCCAGTTGGCAGGGGGCACTCACAGCCTTCCCTTGGGTCCCGATGCTGGCCCTTGGACAGGCTTCCAATAAAATTGACCACACAATGAAAAAGTTCTCCTTTTTCAGTTCTCTCTCAAAGACACTATCATGGAACAAATTGCAACTTTCCCCTCCCTCCGCCCCCACAAAAGAAGATATGTGGAAGTCCTAACCCTCAGTGCCTCTGGATGTGCTCTTATTTGGAAATAAGTTTGTTGCACATATAATTAGTTAAGATGAGGTCACACTGGAATAGGGTGGGCCCCTGATCCAACATGGCTGTTGTCCTTACCAGAAGATGGCCTTGTGAGATGGACACTGGGAGAGGCCATGTGACCAAGAAGGCAGAGACTGGAGTGACATGGTCACTAACCGAGAACAGCAAGGATGGCCAGCCGACCACCAGAAAGAAGCTCAACGCAGCAAAGAAGGACTCTCCCCTACTGTTCTCAGAGAACATGGCCCTGCTAACATCTCGATTCTAGACTATAGGACACTGGAAGACAAGTTGCTGTTGCTTTCAGCTGCCCTGTTTGGGATGGCCTGAGGAAGTTCACACAGATACTGGTTACCTCGAGAAGAGAAGCTCTCATCAGGGGCTAGAAGGTTTTTAATGCCTTTCCAACACTTGCTAATTTTCCTTTTTACAAAGCAAGAACAGTCCTCAGGCTGGGAGATTTTGGCAGGAAAGGCACCTAACTAAATTTTAATAACCTTGTTTTGATCTCCTTATTTTTATTTGTATGATTACCATCTATTTCTGGCAAGTGAGAACTGGTTTTCCTTGTACAATAGTAAAACAGAGTTTTGTTTTTAAATAGATTAAGTTTAAAATGAGTTCATTTAAAGAAAAATATTGTCATATTAACAGAAGTGGCACAAAAATATGGCAAAACTAGCAAAGATGGGGATGGTGATCGAAGTCTGGCACATGCCCTCTCAGGGAAGGCCAAGGCCGGCTAGCCACCGCACTGCTGCCTTTGAGGCCCTTGTCACCATGTAAAATAAAGAAAATGAGACTGGCAGCATATCTGATTAGAGGAAATACAACAAAATTGTCTTCACACTGGTCCTGCCTTCCTATACCCTTTCCCCATCACCCCTCATCAGCCTTCCCTCACTTGGAGGTCGGACCTACATATGACCAGCCCCCCTCTCATCCCCAAAGAAGACTAATCTGATAAACCAGGTCCCACTGAGCTTGGTGTCAGAGGATCTGGGTCAGGGACAGTGATGTGGCCATTGCCACATAAGACCATCTTCAGAATCTCTTCCAGCTCTGGATTCTTTGCTTTTGGGATGTTAGTGACTTAATGCATTCCCCTCTTAGAGACTCATATTCCACTTTGAAAGAGACACTAGGAAAGGGATGAATAAATTCATAGGAATGATACCCCAGGGGAGGAATTCCAGGTCCGGTGGCACATGCAAGAGAGATTTTTTCAGGGTGATGGGGTCAGGCACCTCTAAAATCACACTGTGGACAACCTCCATCTCTACATGGGGCTGGCTTCACCCCGGATGATAAGACTAGCATCATGTCAGACCCTTTGCCCCTCTATGGGGCTCATGTCCCCCAGGGGAGCTGCCTTCCACTCTGTCAGGAATCAAGTAGCCAAATCTCTGATAAGGATAAACACCACATTTTTAGTTTTTAAAAAGCAGAATATAGGTATTTATTTACATGCATGTTTACACACACACACACACACACACACACACACACACAACCCCAGAGTTGGGGGCAGGAAAGGGCCAGGAAGAAAAATCAGCTTGACAACCTAATAAATGTCAATTTCTGAGGGGGGCTGAGTTAGAAGATGAATCCTCACAATTTTAATTGGAGACATGATGCTCTCACTTTGCCGGGCAGCCCCGCCTTCCCCCACCTCCCCTAGATCCCACCACAGATAGCAAGGCCCTTGCCTTGCTCTAATTGGCAAAAGGCCTCTGTCTGCTAGGATTTGTTTCCAGGATATCAGAGATATAAAAGGGAAGAGGTGCTCTAATGCCTCCCATCCTTGCCCCAATTCCCCCCTGAGAGGAGAGTCAGAAGCTGTAGGACACAGGGCTCAGCAGAGCCAAAATGGTGCCCAAAAGATCCAGTAGGAACAAAGGGGCCCTCCAGACTAGTGATGGTTCTCCTCACCTCGCAGACATCAATGCTCTCTTTTCTGACCCAGCAGTGATGTTCTAATCCAGGCACAGCGGGAGAAAGGACCAAGAGCTGCAGAGATGGCACCGAGCAGGAAAGGAAGCCACGGGGCTCACCCCAAGAGGCTGTGTCCCATAGAGGACTGTGCCGGAGCCAGACTGCCTATAATCACAACCCAGCTCCATTCCCACTCTCAGATAAAGTGCTTGGCCTCTCTGTGCCTAGTTTCGTCATCTGTAAAATGGAGATCATCCCAGGACCCACCCTGAAGGATTATGAGAGGTTTACGCAGCCCGATACAAGTAGAACCCTCGCACTCATGCCCCAGAGCGTTGAAGCCAGAGCTCCTGAGCAAACCAGGGAGGATTGGCACCAATACCCCAACAAACTGGATGTCATGCCTGAGGCAGCCTGACTGTGACAGACAACGACCAGTCTGACCAGCCTGGGCGGGAGCTGCATCCCTCCTCATGACCCGGGGTCCACTGTGTCACCCTGACCGACCACTTCCCATACAACACAGAAGAATGCTTTTCCTTCAGGACCCCACCCCCTGCTGCCACTGCCACTGCCCCTGCCTTCTTCCACCCCAAGCATTCTGCTTTTGCCTTCTTGCAGACTCTGGTCCTAGTCATGCCATTTAGCTCATTTTTATATTAGCGACAACCCAAGTAACTAGCACCAGCAAGGTGCTTCCCAGTTCACAAAGCCATGTTTTGTTCACATGTTTGAATTGCTAATGCACTTACGAGGTTGGAAAAATTAAAAATACATATTAAAAGGCAAACAGTGAGGACTCTCCCTGACATTCCTATCTCTCATCCTTCCAGATCCCAACCTCATCCCCCACAAGCAGCCACCTGTTATTAGCTCCTCAGAGATCCTTCCAGAGTTTCATTATGTAGGCACAAGCAAATATTCTTTTACTCTCCCTTTTTTAAGCACAAAACGCAGCATACTGTACAGACTGCTCTCCACATTGCTTTTCTGAACCTGACAGTGCGTCTTACACATTATACAAAACTTTCTTTCTATTTTCTCTTTACGGCTACATAGTATTCCTCACATGGGTGAACCAGAGTCTCCCAAAAAGACACCTCTTGATAGACAGTTACTTTGTTTCCAGTCTTTTCCCATTGCAAACAAGGCTGCAACAAATAGCCATAAAGATAGGCCCTTTGCACTTACACAAATATATTTGCAGGATAAATTCCCAGAAGTGGAATTGCTGGGTCAGAAGATCTGTGTATTTATAATGTTGATAGCTATGGCCAAATTGCCCTCCATAGAGGTCACACACATTTATCTTCCCTTGAGAAATATGAGAGTGGATGTTTCTTCACAATTTCACTATTAGAATGTGTTATCAAATTTCTGGACTCTTGCCAATCTGATAGGAGCAAAAATTATTTATCAGTTGTAATTTTAATTTGTATTTCTACTATTCTGAATGAGATTGAACATCGTTGTATACATTTAAGAACCATTTGTATTTCCTTCCTTTAGATGTACTTTGCTACCCATTTATCTCTTTTGGTCTTCACAACACCCCTGTGAGAAACAGAAGGCAAGTATTAATAAGATCGGCATTTTAAAATGATAAAGCTAAGACTCAAAGCATTTAAGATGCTGGCTCAAAGCCATAGGCTGGTATGGGGCAAAGCCAAAATTCATCCTGCATTTTCCTTCTGTTGGCCATGAATTACTCCCCACTGAACCCAGAGCAGTTCTGTGACATGATAGGAGAAAGAGCCAGGGGACCAGGAACCTGACCTGGCTTCTTGCCGTGGCTCAGGAGTCACAGGCTGTGTGCCTTTGGGCCAGTCCCTCCTCTCGGGGCCGACTTTCCATATCTATAAAACCAAGATTTGAACTAAATCACTAAGGTCCCTTCCAGGAAATGATTATAGTGGGAAGCACTCCATGAATCTTTTATTATTATTTCTTTTTGAGCAGAGGAAATAAAACTGTTTCAAACCTCCCAAGATGAGAACTTTCAAATCATACCGTTTATGCGAACCCAGTCTAATCAGAGGCTGTATTTGAGGAGGGAGGGGACGGGAGAAAGGGGGAATTCGGGCACGGTGGGGTAGGAAGGGGGGCCTGTTGCTGGCGTGCTGGAGTTGCTCCATATTGAGAGCTGATGGCAGGATTTTCAGGAGTTTTGCAGGCCAACTGACGTCAACCTGATGGCTGGGAAATGGCCATATACGGAATATTGACACCATGGAAATCAGCAAATGCTGGAAATAATGGCCTCCCCATCTCCCACACCCAGCGCTGGTTATTCAAGATCTCCTGGCTCTTCTCTGCTGAAGAGTCAGCCCCCAGCGCCGGTTATTCAAGATCTCCTGGCTCTTCTCTGCTGAAGAGTCAGGCCCCAGCGCCGGTTATTCAAGATCTCCTGGCTCTTCTCTGCTGAAGAGTCAGCAAAAATCATAAGCAACAGGGAGACTAGGGAGTTGAGATGATTTGGGGGAGTGTGGAGGGTTCCGTGACTGTGCCGAACCCCAATGTCAGCCTCCTGCTCAGGCAGGGACAGCGGGGCTGCCTCTCCACGTTACCGCCAGGGGGCGAAGATGACTGCTGGGGCACACTGCGGGCCTCAAAGCCCTGCTCCTTCATACGCAGGAGTAGATCCACAAAAAGCCTTTAGATCAGCGCTTGGCACGGTGAAGGCTCAGCACAGACCCTCACACTAGCAAGCATGCTCAGGACAGCCTCGGGCAGGCTGTCTGTCGCTCTGGGACCTCAGGCAGCTCTCCTGGCCCCTGGAGGCCTGTTCCCATGTCTGTAAAGGACTAAATTGGATTGGATCTTCTCTCAATTCTCTAGGGCCAGCAATCCGTGATCCCACTGTGTCTGCCCATGAGGAACACAGCTCTCTGAGGCATGACCCTCCAGGCTTGCTCCTCCCACCCTGCACCACTGGTCCCAGTTCGCCCTTCTTCAGATTTCCTTCTTGACAGTAAGGGTCCTTGAAGGTCAGAGCCAGCCACAGTGATGGAACTCACAAGTCTCTCAACTGGAGCAGCACCCTTTCCTCCCCTCCCAGTCTGGGGGTGCGGCTGCTGCATCACCTCCCTCAGGAAGCCTTCCCTGATGCCCGAGTAGAGTCAGGCCTCCTTCCATGGGCCAGGCATCCACACTCTGGTGCTATGTGTGCAGACCTCTGAGCACTTAAACATACCACGCTTTGAGTCTCTCCCCATCTCCCCACTAGACTCCTTGAGTCAAGAAATTGTTGCCTTCTTTTTTCTGCCCCCTTATCTAGCCAGAGAAGACCCTCAATAATGAAATGAAGGAGGGAGGGAAGAGTAAACGTAGAAATGGACAGAGGAAGGGAGTGAAGGAGGGTGGGAAGGAAACCTGGTGTTTTCTGAAACAAACCCTCACCCACCCACCACTGCCCCCCACAGTGCTATCCCAAACCTTGAATTTCTGCTGCAGAGTGACCCCTGTAACTCCAGTAGCTCCACTGCTCCCCTCCCCCCACAGATCTTGGTTTGAAAAAAAAAAGAGAAATCGCCCAGATTAGGGCTGGGTAATGAGCCATGCGAGGTGAGCAAGCACCGCATTCCTCACTTATTTTGGTTGGTCCAGACTTAGCAAGCTCTACTCACTCCCTCTTCCTGCCAACCCCGGGGAACATTTCCAACTGGTCTGCCAGGGGACTGGTCCCCCATAGTCTTCTCTGCTGGGACCCAAGAGCTCTTGGCGCTTTGAATGAAGGAGGAGGGGGCAGGGACAGATGGCCCCATGGCACTTGCATACCTGAGAGTGAGTGCCTCAGGTTTCAGTGCTGGCAAAGGCCATCTCTCCTCATAGCCACGCGCCCTACCACCAGAGGTTTGCCCCTCCTCCCTCCATAACCCTAGCCCCTTCCTTCCCTGCTTGGTTCCTTCCCATAGCACAAACTGATATCCCATCAATTTCACTTGTTTCTTATTTGTTTATTATCCCCCTCTCCCCAAAGAATGGAAATCCCACAAGGGCTGATTTCCATCTCTTACGTTCACTCTGCATCCCCAGAACCCAGAACACTTGTTTGACACTTCCCCCATGCTCCATCAATACTTGTTGAATGAATGGAAACACATATCTCCCGCCTCCAACACAAACACATGCACAGGCACATGCGCAGGCGCACGAACACCCCTATCCAGACCAAGGTTCTGGCTGTTGTCTACATCCCACTAAAGGAAAAGAACGGAGATGGTGGCTAAGAATGAACTTAGGGCATGACTACTTTATAGAAGTATTTGCATTTTATAAGGGAGACTTTTAGAAATGATCAAATCTTTCATGAGCAAATGGAGTCCAGCGATAATGGTGGATTATATGGGGAGATATTTGGGGCCCCCTCCTGCCCTGCTCAGAGTGCCTCAAAGCAGATGAGCACAAAGGGGGAAGTCAGTCCCCCGAATTTCAAAGCCAACAGCTGGCGCACCTCTAAAGTCAGTTTAGCTCTCCCTAATTCCTGAGAAAGGTGTATCAGCTGTCCACCTCTCTCCTCTTCTCCAGCCAAGCCCCTCAAGAAGGCCTCATTGTGTCTTTGTCTAGGTAGCCAAGGCCAAGAGTGAGTTGCAGAGATTCTGGCTCGCTGGAGCAGTGGCCCCGAGCCAGGGCCGGTATGAAGCTCTTCGGAGGTTCCCTGGCATTTTAGTTCAGTGTTACAAGGTCCAAAACCTCAGGTGCCCAGAAGACCTGGCATGCTGGCGCTCTGGGCTGCAGACCCCACAGTAAAGGCCAGAATGTTTATGGATGAAGCAGGAGACTGCTCAGAGCCAAGGGGATTCGTGAGCTCATCGATGAAGCCAGCTTTACCAAGCATCCTATGTGCGTAAAGCACATGCTTGGGCCCCAGGGAGAGGAACGTCCTGGGCCCCAGGTCACTGTCTCCTACCCCCCGGCACCCTCAACAGCTCTGATCCGGCCAGACTTGGGCTTCTTCAGGGGAGCCAGTCCAGAGCCTAGCCTCAGGAGGACCCCTGAAAACAGAAAGAGTCCTTCAGATTATCCTTTCACTTAGGAAGATGGCCCATGTGGGTGGTGTTTGTTGAGCTTGCCCATCAGGGAACCCCAGGCTACTTAGGGGCCAACTCTATCACTCCCCTTGGGGGTGCTGTAAACTGCTGGCAGGGCATCTTGAGTCCAGACCTCC
>RCUC01110428.1:0-16814 GCA_003697995.1 Taxidea taxus jeffersonii
TCATCTTTTGAGTAGTTGATTTTTCTTTAGAAAGTTTCCCTTGCATAGACTAAAATAAAGAGAATCAGAAAGGAAAGCACGTTGTTAATGCAAAAAGCAAAATGCAGTCAGAGAGGTAACTAGGAATATGGGCTCTGAATACTTCGGATCTGTCCTCCCTATCCCCTGGAAGATGGAAGCCTTCACTTTTAAATCAACCCATATTGCTCTAGAGTGGATGTCAGCAAAAGGAAAAACAAGTACCACTTTTACCAAGAAAGTTTTTAATCTGGGTAAAACATGTTAAGCCTAAACAGCTGCTATTTAATGCTATCTTACAAACAGTTCTTATTTTATTGTTTTTTGTTTGTTTGTTTATGCATTCAGAGTGTATTAACAAATCCATACATATCCTCCCTTTTTTTCTTATGGTTAATAAGACAAAACAAAGTAATGTAAGACCATCCCCATTTTCCCTCATTTGAAACATAGCTAAACACACTTCTCTCAGTGTATGGTATTCCAAACAATAGTTGTGATGTTGGATTCAAGCCAAAGGTTTATTATGAAACTTTAATAAATGAATCTCTTAACTCTTTATAAAATTACGAATTATCCAGAACAAGATACTATTGTAAGAATATCCTGAGTTCACTAAAGCAGTATGTAGGATATCTTAAGAGTACTTGGGTCATTTTAGCTGGTTTTCAGCTACACACCAAAGAAAAACTCGTCATAAACTCTGTAGATATCAGTGATTTCCAGGTGTTTCAATCAACACTTTTTTTCCTTTTGTGAAACCACAAGATCAATAAACATATAACGAGAGATTTCTTTTATTTCCCCCTCAGGACTGTATTTACGTAGTCTCAATTCCGAAACTACTTCAGAATGCTGACTACCTAAAACACAATCCACAAGGAAGGTGTTCTCCCTCCTCATATTATCTCTCACTAGAATAAGAGAAGATAGCTGTCACCAGGGGTTGAGATAAGACTGTAAATACAAAGCAGTTTCCTCAGAAACACATATTCCACCAAGTAGCTCTTGCATTTATTTGCTAAATTCTATAAAAAAACTTTACATTTAATAACCCACAAGCTGGATACAAATGAATTAAGCTCTATAACAACTATATATTTCCTTCCAGGGTAAACTTTATATTCCACAAAATTTAATCTCTCAAACAAAGTCACATGGGCTTTCTGAGTATGTATATTTCTGTATCTGAAATTCCTTTGTAACTGCATGTGAATGAATCAAAAACCTGTTGGACTAAAAGCATATATAGGGATTTATTTATTTAGTTGAAGATTATGCATAATGGCATAACATGATTGTTTAGATCCAGAATTTATCCAAAATTTTCTTAACATCTGTGACTATTTTATCAGAACTGTGGAAGAAAGGCACCACAGATTAACTACTCTGAAGCTAACATTTTAACAATGAAAACTGACCCCAAAAGGTATTTTCACAGTGCTGTAATATTATTCTTTAGAAAATTCTAGTGTTTTTTATTTTTACCAATTCAGGGTCATAATGAATGTGACTAATAATTAGCTAGCAAATGTTCACATGTAAGACTAAATTTAAATCAGTGAAGAAACAGGCATTTTTCTCCATCAGAATAAATCATAAATGTTTGGCAGTAGTGCTATTTGTCATAAGAGAAAAATTGGATTTGGATTTGGGAAATATATCAGGCTTAAGATGTTATGTTGGTTGGGTACGAAGGTATTTATGAAATAGTCCTTTAATAGGGGAAAGGGTTCAGAGATAAGTTAATCCTAAAAGTACCATATGTTGTACAATTTCTAGAGTAATACAAGGGTATGAGTGCCATAGTTGTCTGACACAACATTCCACCTAAAAGATTATTTCTTTATTCTAAATGGTATGAAAAAGCCTATGTTTATGTTTAAGAAAAAAAGAGAAAGGAAAATTTCTATGAAGCTTAGAATGGGATTACTAAAATTAAAAACTTTAATTTTCAGATGTCTACATTATCTCTTTAAATTTCCAGTGAATAATCATGTTTTAAAAAAATTCCAAGTTACTGACCTACAGATACTCATCACAATCATTTTTTTGAAAAACAGTTTTAAAAACATTTCTTGCTTTGATCTAAATATTTAGAAACTACTGTCTTTTATCCCATATACAAAATAGCTCAACTGAAGGAAAGACAGATGTGCTTTAGCCAACAACTATATACTCCACAAACCCAATTTAAGAGAAAATATTTTGATTGAAAACTTGTGTTAACTTGTTATTTTACTATATAAACACACACAACCCCCTATACATGCACATGCATGCATGCGTGCATACACACACCCTACAAAAATTTCATAAAAACATTCCTTCATGCAATTATTCATCCAACAAAAATTATAGACAAGCACAGTCTGTGCATTGGGTGATGAATCAGTGAAAAAAAAAAAGTCAAAACTGCTGGCCCTTTCAGAACTTTTACTAGGAGATAAAAGATCAAGGAAAATATAATAGATATGTAAAATACATAGTATTACATATTAGAATGTGACTAGTTTTTTGGAGAACAGGAGCATGGCAAGGGAGAGGAGGCTGAGATCTCAAATTGGATAGAGTAGAGGCTCATGGAAAAAGTGACATTTGAGCAATGGCTTGAAGGAGGTGAAAGATTATATCTTATAAGAGTGTTTCAGTCAGTGCAAAGGTTCTGAGGCAGATGGTGTCTTCTGTGTTTGAGAAAAAACACGAGAGCCAGGGTGGCAGAAAATAGAAAAAGATGAAGTCAGAGAAGGCGGGTGGTAGAGAGAACAGATTGTGTAAGGCCTCATGAGCCAGAGTAAAACTCTGAGGTTTTACTTTGGAAAAAATGAGGAACCACTGAAAGGTTCTGAGAAGACATGATCTGGTTTTTGTTTGATAGGTCACTTAGGCTAATGAGAATAGACTAGAGGCAAGCAAGGATGGAAGCAGGCAGAAATCATTCATATAAAGAATAAAGATGTGTTGGGCCAGGGTATAAACACAACAGAGGTCAGAAGAACATGCCAGATGCTAGATATATTTTGAAGGTAGTAAGATTTATTCACAAATGTGAGCCAGAAGAGAAGTCAAGGATAATGTTTCTGGACTGAGGAAATGGAAGGACAGATTTGCCATTAATAAAGAAAGAAAACATGGAGGGTAGAGCAGGTTTTACTATCTTCTGTCTGAGGAGGGTAAGAAATTCAATTTGGACATATTATGTCTGATGTGTTAAGTGGTGCTGTTGAGTAGGCAGTTGGATATAGAAGTTGTAAGGTCAGGGGAAAATTATGAGCTGGAAAAAGTTAGGGAGGCGTGAGCACACACATTATATGTAAAACCACGAGACTCAGTAAGATCACTAAGACATGTATCAGTAGAGAATTCTAGGAAAGAAACAAATCCCGTTTTTGAAGTATAACACAATTTTGTTTATAACACAATTTTATGAAAACATTTTACATGTCTTCAAAATTAACTTTAACTTAAATATCACAAATGAAATTAAACTTATCCCTAAATTATAAGATAGAAGAATTTCGAATAAGGTGTTTTCTCCAATTTTTGTATACTAGACTACTAACCTGCCTGAATCTTTATTAGAGTAGGATTTGTGCCATACGTGTTAAATTTATTGTGTTTAGTTAAATAAATCAAACAAGAGAAGAACAACAACAAAAAAACTTTTTCAAAAGAGTTCTTCTGAAATTTTTTGGTTAAAATTTTATTGTATATATTTCAATGATCTAGGAACAAGGTATAAGTCAATCACTTTGAATTTATTACTGAGAACAGATAAAAGGTTTCATACTGTTATGATTCTATTAATACAAACACACTATTCTTGAAATAGCTTAACTCTAACAAAAGATAAAAGTGCTACTAGCATTAGAAATAACAATAAAGAACATGCACACTTAACAGGTAAGGTAATAATGGCATTTAGAAAACATTAACAGGTGCACCTGGGTGGCTCAGTGGGTTAAGCCTGCCTTCCGCTCAGGTCGTGATCTCAAGATCCTGGGATTGAGTCTCACATTGAGCTCTCTGCTCAGCAGGGAGCCTGCTTCCCCCCGCCCCCCACCTGCCTCTCTGCCTACTTGTGATGTCTCTCTCTGTCCAATAAATAAATAAAATCTTTTAAAAAAATAAATATTTAGAAAGCATTAACAAGGGGAACACATTCTTTTTTCAGTGAGGGGAGATGAATTCTTTGACTGAAATTTAGTGATACTGTCTCTCAACACCTTTTAAAAATGTAGTTAAGAAAGTTCACCTCCTAAAACAGGCAACTCCTTCAAGACTGTTTATCTAATGCATAGAAACAAACACAGAAGAGTCAAAAAAAAATTTAAAACACACAGGAATAAGTTCTAAATGAAAAAGATAAAATCTCAAAAAAAGACCTCAGTGAAACCGAGATAAGCGTGTTCAAATAGTGGTCATAATGATGTTAACCAAGGTCAGCAAAATAATGCATGAATAAAGTGAGAGTTTCAACAAATAGAAACTGTAAGAAAGTAGCCGGTAGAATTTGTGGAGCTGAAGAGTATAATAATTGACTGAAAAATCTAATAGATGTGTTCTACAGCAGACTGGATGAAGCAGAAGAATGGATCAGTGAACTCAAAGGCAGGGCAGATTTCACTCAATCAGAGCAGCAAAAAGGAAAAGAATGAAGATGGCTGAAGGGACTGAAAGAACATTACTAAGCAAATCTTGGACCATTACGAGGGTACCAGAAGGAGGAGAGTGAGAAAGGGACAGAAAACTTATCTGAAAAAACATTGACTGAAAAATTCCCTACCTGGGGAAGGAAGCAGACCTCAAGATCTAAGAAATCAACAGAGTTCCAAATACAAGGAACCCAATGAGACCCAATGGAAATCTTACAACTTGCAACAGTGTGGATGGACCCTGAGGGCATTATGCTAAGTGAGACAGAGAAAGGCAAATACCACGTGATCTCACCCACCTGTGAAATCAAAACAAACAAACAAACAAATAAAAACCCTCAGAAATAACAGAGAATAGATTAATGGTTGCCAGAGGTGGGTGGGTGGGGGGAAGGATGGATGGGTGAGGGAGGTCAAAAGGTATATAAACTTCTAGTTATAAAATAAGCCTTGGGGATGTACTATCAGATGTGGTGTCTACGGTTAATACTGTATCATATATTTGAAAATTATTGAAAGAATACATCTTGAAAGTTCTCATCTCTCACACACACACACACACACACACAACTATATGGTAATGGGTATAAACTCGACTTATTGTGATCACTTCACAATATATAAAATATCAAATCATTAGACTATATAACAGAAACTAATATAATGTTATAGTCAATTGTACATCAGTAAAAAATAAGTTCACAGGTAAAAGAAAAATGTATACAGTTAATGATAAAAGCACAAGATTTGTAGTCAGACAAAACTAGGTTCTGGGCCCACAGCTTACATGCTGTGCAACTATGGGTATGTTATTCAACCTTTCAGGGTTCCAAATTCATCAGAAAGAATTTACAACCTTGTAAGGCATTGTGAAAATTATGCAGTGTATATGCAGATATTTGTGGTATCTGCCTGTTCACAAACCCCACGAGTCATAAGCATCATATTGTAAGAATTCTGCACCTCTTGGGGTACTGCTTGCTGGACTGGGGCTGAGTGAACACTTGACCAAAACTGAGGAACTGGTACCCAGAGTCTGAATCTCTCTGTGTGTGACTGGAAATAAACTAAAGAACTTAGGGGCTGTAGGGCAGCTATATTCTGTCATGTGAGCTAAAGAATAAAGGAAGTGAGTCTGCAGAGAAAAGAATGAAACACACTGCATGAGAGAAGCAATAAAGCCTCATCTTTCTTGAAGCCAGGTTTTAATCCTACATTGGTTCCACAGTATCTCTGCAACCTCATAACACAGTAGATTCTACTATTTTTGCTTAAGCTAAATTGAATTGGTTCTGTTGCTTATAACCAAAAAGCCTAAATGACTTTCACCTGGTACAAAATATTTATGCAACACTAATTCTTTTCATCTTATACTAAATATTAAAAAGAACCAATTTCTTAAATCATCCTGATGTACACTCTAAATATCTTATAATTTTGTCAACTATACTTAAATAAAACTAGAAAAAATCATGAAAGCCCATTCCAAATTCAGCATTGTGGGCAAAGGTTTTTGGTCTGTTTTATTCACTAGATATCCCCAAAAAGAGTGCCTGGCCTATGGCAGAAACTCAGTTAACAGTTAATGAATGAAAAAGGGTGAAAAAGTAATTAACATCTAATTTAGTTTTTAAGTAAAAGGCTATGTTCATTCATTAAAAACAGTTATTGAGCATCTTTTATATACAAAGGCACTGTGCTAAGTGGTGAACTGGATAAAGATTGTTCAAGGAGCCTAGTGCACCTATTACAAGACTCTTAGGTAAATGTATCAGGAAACAAAACCAGGCATGTTATTTAATCTCAAGGAGCTAATAATTCTACCATACTGTAGAGTGTAATGTACTAAAAAATTTCACTTTGGAGACAAAATTTCCAAATTCTATTTCTAGGCAACTGAAAGCAAAGTGCTTTCCACAAGACTAGCTTTCTGACATGCTCCAGTTTAAGGATCTTTCATTCCAGGAGAAGACACTGAAAACAAACTTCCCCCTAAGGCTTACACAAGGAAGCCATCAGACTAACACTTCTCTGGTGCATTTTTGCCTTTCTCTTGGGATTTTTCTCTTTGAAGCAGTGAGGAGCAATGCCAACAGCACAAACTCTGAGGTCAGACATGAATTAGAGTCTGCGCTGACACCTTAGGCACATCTTTTTCAATCCTGGCTTCATATATAGAAAGACACTCTTTCTTACCTTGTAAGCTTACTATTGAGGTTTAGAAATAATAAGTAAAATCAGAAAGCAAAGCTCCTGTAACGTGTAATATCATCACCAGCATCACCACTGATACCTCTGCACTTAACAGGGGCTCCATTTATCACTTTAGCCTAAGTGTGGAGAAATATTAAATCACTTTATTCCTTTCTGCATATTAATAAAAAGAATTTTCAAAATGTTTGTAAAAACTAAGATTACAAAATAAGGAATATGCAAACACCATAAAAATTACTATTTTTTAAAAAGATTTTATTTATTGATTTGACAGACAGAGATCTCAAGTAGGGAGAGAGGCTGGCAGAGAGAGAGGAGGAAGCAGGCTCTCCACTGAGCAGAGAGCCCGATGTGGAGCTCGATCCCAGGACGCTGGGATCATGACCTGAGCCGAAGGCAGAGGCTTTAACCCACTGAGCCACCCAGGTGCCCCTAAAAATTGCTATTTTTTTTTAGGTTTTTATTTATAATAATGCAACCATGTATAGCTCAAATCCCTCTACATTAACTATCATCTCACTACCTGATACAACTTTAAAAGCAATCTGCCTGAGAATTCTGTTTCCAGCAAGACAGCATGAGGAGCCTTTCAGATCCACATTATTTTTTTTTAAAGTTTTTGTTTATTTGTCAGAGAGAGAGAGCACAAGCAGGGGGTACGGGCAGAGGGAGAGGGAGAAGCAGATGCCCTGCTGAGCAGGGAGCCCAACATGAGACTCAATCCCAGGACCCTGAGACCATGACTTGAGCCAAAGGCAGATGCTCAACTGACTGAGCCACTCAGGAGTCCCTTATTTATTATTTTATGCAGATTTTATTTATTTATTTATTTGAGATCAAGAGAGAGAAAGAAACGTGGGCAGAAGGAAGGGGAAAAGGGAAAAGAAGAAGCAGACTCCCTGCTGAGCAGGGAGTCCAACGTGGGACTCGATCCCAAGATGCTGGGATCATGACCTGAACCGAAGGCAGACACTTAAGTGACTAAGCCACCCAGGTGCCCCCTCAGTGAAAATTTCAGAAGAGCACTTTTAAAGTTTCTACAAATGATTCTATGAGTAAATAGAAAATTAATAAACTTATATTCAAGAAAATCTATTAAAAGTAAGAACAGCAAAGTCTATAATATTTGAAACAGAATCCAGGCCATCTTTATGCTCTCTCATAGCTCAGCAAGATGGAAATTCCACTCCAGACTGGGACAGTCAATAACAGTAACACAGGGCTCCCTGTGCCCCCAGCTCCAAGTTATAAAGCTACCTTTCCAGGAAGGACAGGACGTCAGCATTTCTTATTCTGCCCTCAGCTACCTGCACCTCAGGCTAAGTTCCAGACAAGTACAGCTCAGCTCAGACTCAGAAGTCTGAGGGGCTGTAGGGTATTGTTTCCATCAGCATTGACCTGGCTCAAGGATTTTGCCCAGGGAGAAGCAAGTCACAGAACAGAGATCTCTAAATGTCTCTCTAAAGGACCTGAATTCATTTGCAACAGACTGTGAAGTTCAAAGCCTTAGGGGCAATAGCAAAAGCTGTAGAGGTCTATCAAAATACCAACATTTTCCACAGAGCTGGAACAAACAATACTAAAATGTATATGGAACCATCCAGAGGAATGTTGAAAAAGAAAAGTCATTTCTCTAAAGAAGACATACAAATGGCCAACAGACACATGAAAAAAATGCTCAGCATCACTAGGCATCAGGGAAATACAGATCAATACCACAATGAGATAACACCTCACACTGGTCAGAATGGTTAAAATTAATGACTCAGGAAGAAAACAGATCTTGGTGAGGATGTGGAGGAAGAGAAACCCTCTTAACAATGTTGGTAGGAATGCAAACTGGTGCAGCTACTCTGGAAAACAGTATGGAGGTTCCTCAGAAGTAAAAATAGAGCTTCCCTCAAAGCCAGTAATCGTACTCCTAGGTATTTACCCAAAGGATACAAGCATAGTGATTTGGAGGGGTACCTGCACCCCAGTGTTTGTAGCAGCAATGTCCATAGTAGCCCAACTATGGAAAGAGCCAGATGCCATTGAGAGATGATTGAATAAAGAAGATGTGGTGTGTGTGTGTGTGTGTATAAATCATGGAATACTACTCAGCCATCAAAAAGGACAAAATCTTGCCATTTGCAATGATGTGGATGGAACTAGAGGGTATTATGCTATGCAAAATAAGTCAGTCAGAGAAAGACAAATACCAATGATTTCACTCATCTGTCGGATTTAAGAAACAAAACAGATGAACACAGGGGAAGGCAAGGAAAAATAAAATAAGGAGACAGAGAGGGAGGCAAAAACATAAGGGACTCTTAACTCTAGAAAACAAACCGAGGCCTGCTGGAGGGGAGGTGGGTGGGGGGGATGGGGTAATTGGGTGATGGGCATTAAGGAGGGCACTTGAAGTAATGAGTTCCTGAAGTAATGAGTTGTATGCAACTGGTGAACCATTAAATTGTACTTAAATAAACAATTAAGCAAATTTATACTTTATAAAAAACAAAAAAACAAAAGAGAAGTTGTGGCAAAAAGCAGTTGGGAAGAAACTGTTAGATTCATTGAAGGTATAGGCCAGACTACTGGCTGGCTAGATTCCTAGAGAGAAAAAGTGAGACACCTGGGAAAAGCCCTCTTGGGAACAGAAAAAAATCTCAAACATTAACCTAAGAAGTTTTTCCTTCACAGGAATCAGGACACACCAGTCTGTGAAGCAATTTATGCCACAGGGCATCACTGAAAACAACAGAATAATCAGCTGACAATTAATGGAGCTTAACTGCTGGTGTGGTCAGAGAAAGAGTCACAGAAGATCATGTTATTAAATTTATACGAGATATCTAGAATAGGCAAATCTATAGACACAGAAGTAGATTAGTGATTGCTTATGGATGGGAGAGAATAGGGTTCAAGGGAATGCTATAGCTAAAAGGTAAGGGGTTTATGAGGTGATAAAAAGGTTTCAGAATTAACTGTGGTCTTAGTTTCATATAACTTAGTATATTAAAAATTATTGAATTGTACACTTCAAATGGGTGAATTGCAGGGTATGGGAATCATATCTCAATAGAACTGTTATTTAAAAATCAACACAGGGGTGCCTGGGTGGCTCAGTGGGTTGGTTAAAGCCTCTGCCTTCCACTTGGGTCATGATCCCAGGGTCCTGGGATCGAGCCCCGCATTGGGCTCTCTGCTCAGCAGGGAGCCTGCTTCCCTTCCTCTCTCTCTGCCTGCCTCTCTGCCTACTTGTGATCTCTGTCAAATAAATAAATAAAATATTTTAAATAAAACAAAATAAAAATCAACACAATGTTAAATTAAATGTGTCAAGAACACACCCAGGTTTCTCAGAACTACCTCCTCTTCTTTTTCGCTTAAATCTGTCTTCCCAGTCAATTCCCACTTTTAGTGAATGAGCCCCCTAAGGACCATGATGGCACTTTCTGTTGGCTCCAGAATGGGGATACTGCCAGGCTAAGAAGAATGGCCTGGAGAACGTGTTAATAATGTGTATTTCAAGCTTCATGCCAGAGATACTGAGTTGTCAAGTTCATAACTGGGCCCAGAAACTTGTATTTTAAAAAGCATCCCAGGGGTGGGGGGAAGAGGGGTTGGGTGAGGGGGGTGGGGTTACATTATATGTTTAAATAAAGCTTAAATAAAGTAAAAAAAAAAAAAAAAGCATCCCAAATACTTTGAATGTTCATACATGTTTGGTGATCATTCACGGCACATGACAACGCTCCAGAATATTCTTCCTTGATGCAACTGAGCTGACTCCCTTTCCTATCTCTGAATTCCCCACCTCAGACACAAAGAACTAACTTTTCAGAAGTTAAATCTGCCTTTTATATACATTTTCCAACATTTTTAATTAAGCAACAACTGTACTGTGCATATAACAGGACTACATGTACATTAAAGACTTCTTATAAATACAAACACTGGAGAGAAAGCTTATTTTTTTAAAAGTTATAGAAGACTTTTTTTTTGCTGTAGGTTTTTTAAAAAATTAGTATAAATTTCTGATAAGAATATTTTTAGTTTTTCATGCATTGTAAAACAATTTCACAAAGGTAAAACTTTTAAAAATTAAAAAACTAAGAAATAACTTCATGTCAGGACATATCACAAAACTAAGATAGCAAAAATAGGAAATAAACATCACACAATAATAATGTGAAAACATTAAATCACTTTATTTAGGGTAAAGCAAAGTTAAATTCTACTTATAAGACATTTTACTGGCTTATGATTCATTTTCCCACTATTTCTACTGAGAAAACCTGCTGGATGAAGGCTTTAAGAGAGACTTGCTAAAAAATGAAATAAAATCTTTG
Source organism: Taxidea taxus jeffersonii (assembly GCA_003697995.1). Classification (NCBI taxonomy): domain Eukaryota; kingdom Metazoa; phylum Chordata; class Mammalia; order Carnivora; family Mustelidae; genus Taxidea; species Taxidea taxus. The sequence continues at coordinate 11,225 of RCUC01110428.1, forward strand.
GAGGCTATGAAAACATCTTCCCTTGAAGTGTTATAAATAGGACAGACTGTTTGGAGATTGGAGGTTTCTAATCATGCCTTTAAAAGTGAACAGTCCTAATGACCTTTAAAGCATCATTGTGTATTTTATGACATTATGATCATTCATTGATTGCTGTCAACTTAGAAAGGCTATTTAAATGCAAAAGTTCTTTCAATGAGAAAACAATTTTAATATGCTAGGGAAAACAGAGTACATCTAATAAACTTTTTTACTTTGTATCTCCTCTGCCAAAAGCTTATAATGATTATATACATTGATAACAGCTCACTGGAAACAGGATTATGTAACCAAAATATGCTTTAAGGAACAAATAGGAAGGAAGGTAATGCCCAGTGAAGAATTCATTCACATTCTGACTGAAGACACATTTATGGAAATGATGGGAAATGTTCTACTGCAAAATGTCTTTTTATACTGTTTATTGACAGAAGAAAACCTGTAGGAGATGAAGCCAGTTTAGCTATACTAGTTTCATAAATGTAAACAAAGGCATTATTTCTAAAGGATCAATGAATAAACAAGTTATTCATGCCGGTTAACAATATCCTCTTGTCAGGTGAACAAAACAGTAGCTAAATCTGTATTTTATAGCAGTGAACTCAATTTCAGTATCAGTGTATGCTTTTACATGAAGTACTATTTTTCTATATTCGACAACAAATACTGCAATTCTACTACATAACTAGTAGAAGACTCTCCTCCAATTTCCAGAATTGTAAATCAATAAATCTGCCCCTGACCTAAATCAGGTCTATATTTATTTGACTTCTGGTACAAGGGTGGTAAATCACAGTTGTATTTTAAATATAGCACTTTCACGCCAGAACAATGCCTTATTTTTATCTCCTATAAACTGGACATAAGATGAACACGGCAAGGGATTTTATTTTTTCCTTATGTCACAAAATTTAAACTGTAACAATAACCTGCTTATAGCCAAGGCAATGCAATACTCCAAAAGTCAACCAAATGAACTTTGAACAAATGTGGTCTTCTCAGTAGTTTGAAGGGACATAAAGAAGCAGTGAAAATTCTAGTAATATTATGATTGTTTTGTCTATTAAATCTAAAATGGAACAACTTCCTGGCACTGTGGAGGAACAAAGAATATGTAAACTGTAACAGCAGTGAAATTTTACAGTAAGTTTTATACTGATTTTATACTGACAGCTAACATGTGTACCTCATATTAGAAAATGGCTGGGAAGCTCTGTTATCACTCATCATAAGGTATTTTGTGTTGTTTTGGCTATAGAAAGGAATCTGAAGAAAATAAAAACAGAGCCATAGCACATAGGAAGGACTTCATAATCTACAGAGGAGTAAGGCTGGCCATCCCTTATGTAAGCAGATGGGAGGAAAAAACTAGGCAGCTTTAAATAATTAGTAATTGAAGGGAACTGCTCTCTTATGTGTATCAACTTGATAATAAGCCCATTAACTGTAGTACAAAACAAGAATACTTTTCAACCCAAAGTGTTCTCTTTAGGATTCTCCCTGTGGTTTCCAATGCTAGGGAAATAATTAGTATCCATTTTTTAAAAATAGGCAATATTGGGGCGCCTGGGTGGCTCAGTGGTTAAGCCTCTGCCTTCGCCTCGGGTCATGATCCCAGAGACCTGGGATCGAGCCCCACATGGGGCTCTCTGCTCGGCGGGGAACCTGCTTCTCCCTCTTGGCTCCCCCTGCTTGTGTTCCCTCTCTCACTGTCTGTCAAATAAATAAACATTAAAAAAAAAATAGGCAATATTTTCAGATGTCTACAGATTACACATCTTTTTTCCCCCATTTTATTTTATTTTACTTTATTTCTTTTCAGTGTTCCAGCATTGTTTATGTACCACACATACAACCAAATAAAAAACCTAGCTTTTTTAACTATGAAGGGCCAAAATTAAAAAGCTTTAACAAGGAACATTAAGCAAAAATTTTTCTTACCATTTTAAGCATATTTGTCTCCATCTATAATTTCTATTCAATAGTATCTTGATAAATATAGCTAATTTGGCCAGTTATCAGCATTTGCTATCTGCTCTGTTAGCAAAACATATATTAGATGTATGGCCTAGACAGAGGCCACAATGACTTACATACCTATTGCTTCAAAACATAAGATAATAGCATTAATGAGTTTAATTTGAAATTTTTAATTTGAAATGTTCACACAAACATTTTAAAATCAAAGAATAGAATGGCATATAAATTTACATATTCTTCTACATATTTATATATGGTCATGACATATTCAAGTGTGACTAAAAGACATGGCTTTCATGTAAAAATAAATTGTATTAAGATGCCACCATAAATAAGAAAAAGGCACATTTCAATTGATACAAATATATCCTGATCATCTATAATGTGAGAGACAGTATATGATAAACTAATAAAATCTTAAAAGTCTTGTCCACCAAAATTTCAGTGCCAAAGGACAATGCTGACTGTCCTTAATTTGGATCAAGATAACTTTTTATTTGAATGATTTCTTGGAAAATGTTACCAAGTAAAATATAAATTCCTTTTCTTATGAGGGAACTTAATCATTTTGTGATTCAAATGGCTAGTAAAACAACTGAAATTGTGTCCATAGGAATACAGATGAAAGTATAATCTCCATGAACCAATACATTAGGGCCACACACCACTTGTAGAACTGGCCTAATATTTGATTAAAATGATACATCATTTAATATGGCCAAAAGACTATCAAAACAGACGGTCTATTATTCCAACACTTAAACCATTTATCTTTTTTATGTTTTACTTCCTAAAGATGGAAGGTATTTTAGGAGGCATAAAAATAAGAAAATTATTCAGCAAAACATATCCAATGGTTTTCCCTCACACACAGAATAAAATACAAAGACATCTACCCCTATGTGATCCAGCCCCAGGCTACTTTCCACCATCACCTTTCACCACTCTACCTCACCATCTGCACTTCAGACTAGCAGCCTTCTTGCTGGACTTGGGAGTACACCAGGCACCTTCAGGGCAATGGTGGCTCTCTTTGCCTGGAATGCACTTCCCTTGGGTTTTCTTCATCATTCAGATCTCTGTTTAAGTATTACTTCCTCAGGAAAAACTTCATGACCACTGTATTTAATGAAGCACTGTCTGTCTGTCATTGCTCTCTACTGTACTTTTTAATCGTACATATCATTCCTTGACATGGTATTTTCATTTTGTCCATCTCATCCCACAGAATGGCTAAAGACTTGCTTTGCTTAATGATGAATCCCCAGTGCCAAAAACAGTGCCTGGCACACATGCAGGTACCCATTAATAAATGGAAAATTAATAAAAAATGAAAATACATTTAATCCACAGGCTTTGGTTGTGGATTAGAATCAGATACTCTTAAGCTCTAGATACGCATATGATCTACCACAGACTCTTAGAACCTAGGCAGGAGCTCAAAACACAAATACAAAACATGTTATACTTGGAGAATATACAAAGAATAAAGTAGAGAATCATTAGGAGGAAGAGATGTGTTGGCCAGTCACAATGGACTAAAAATAGTCCACTGTCTTTAATAAGTAGATCAATGCTCACCTTAACCAAATGTGTCCACAGCAGTAGACTACATCAAGTTAAAAACAAACAAGAAAAGAGAAGAACAATCTTCCAAGATTTTTTGAATAATTGATTTACCAAATAGTTTAATTCTAAAAAAGTACAAGATTAATATTAAAGAATTTGCAACTTCACTTCAAGTGCCATTAATCTTTTCATATAATTATATATATGCTTTGGTATTTTTTAGGTTATACAGCCATTAAGAGTAAATCAGCATACAGCTAAATTAAAATATGCACAAAACATCCCTTACCTGAATTTCTAAAATCATTCTTTCAATCTCATCTTGTTGGCTGTCTATTATCTAAAACACAGGAAATATATCAGGGTGAATCAAAATTTTTGCCATTGCTTTTTAAAAGTACCAATATTTCAAGAAAACAAAAGCACAGAAATAATGAATTTATCTTTTAAAAATCAGGTTTTTTTTTAATATAAAAGTATTCATACCAAGTATTCTTTAAATAGACATATGATTTGGATCACACATAAAACTGCAAAAGTCTTCCTCTGGTTCTTGATAAAACTCTATGCAATTTATGAAAATAACTTTGAAACAGACACTGAATAATTTAGGAAGGAAAAAATATCCTTTTGTTAAGAAGTAATGCAATTTCCTTAGCATGGCTTTTACGAAAATTTATTTAAATTTACTTAAACTGTCACTTTCTTTCCAAATAAAAAGTTCAAACTAAGCTATTATTAACAAAAATATAAAATAAAATAGCTATAACATATATCTATACACACATATCCAACATAATACAGATTTCACATTAATATCAAAGATATGAACTGACCTTACTAGCATTCTCATTTTGTTCTCTCAGGTTATCATTTTCATTCTGAAGCTGTTTTGCATCTAACATGGGAAGGCGAATTCCATCTTCAAGGCATCTTTCTACTTTTTGCTGCAAGCTGTGTATTTTAGAAAGACAATTAGATAAAATCCACTCTGTTGCTGATTTTGGTAGATGACTTCAACATAAATGAAGTACCTTTCTTAGGTACTTTTTAATCAGGCAATAATTGAGACCTATAGCCTATACATGAATACACTTGAGTACCTATATTTCATACAAGTAAGAAATATAGTGGAAGTTGATCATTTTTTCAGAAATGGCAGATTTGAGGTCAGAATCAAAAGTTACCTAGTGTGTGACATTTTTAGGCCCTAATGAAGTTCCCCATGAACCTAATGTGAGCTTGGCAATCTAAATCCTGTTCTTTCCTTCTCCCCCCAAAGCAGAGTTCCTTGATTAAGAGGATTGTGTTAGGGAACCCAAGAATAAGAACACACATCTTTTACCTTCATTCTGAGCTCAGCAGAAGTTTGTTTATAAGGAAGCTGTTGCTAAAACCAGTAGAATTTATTTCTCCTTCATTAGTAAGAGCAACAATTTATTTACTACTTGACCTAATAGTTTCTCATGCTATTCATGGCACAGAACTGCAATGCAAAAGAGGAAACAACAAAAGGAAGCCCTCTGGTACACTAAGAATAACAGATTAAAAGGTGTTAGTCTTTTTAAAAAGATTTTATTTATTTATTTGACAGAGACAGACACAGCTAGAGAGGGAACAGAAGTAGGGGGACTGGGAGAGGGAGAAGCAGGCTTCCCACAGAGCAGGGAGCCAAATTCGGGGCTCCATCCCAGGAGCCTAGGATCATGCCCTGAGCCGAAGGCAGACGCTTAACGATGAGCCACCCAGGCGCCCTAAAAGGTGTTAGTCTTGAGAAAGAAAGAACAGTCATGATTTGGTTAAAAGGAACTATACCATTAACAATAGTGACCAAAATCAAAACAGAAAGGTACCTAGGAAGCTTATAATCATATTCAGATGCTGAATACTAAAACAGACTTCTTATAGTTGGAGTTCTGTTATTTTCACTATTTTTCTTCTTTCAAGTATTATGGCTTTCCTGTGCTTTCTCTCTCTTCCAAAAAAAAAAAAAAAAAAAAAA
>RCUC01110433.1:0-12575 GCA_003697995.1 Taxidea taxus jeffersonii
ACTCAAATAATTTTCAACATGGGAAAGAACAATGTTTTCAGCAAATGATGTTGGGGAAATTGGATATCTACATGCAAAAAAAACCTAGAAGTTGGACCGTTTCTTACACTGTGTACAAAAGTTAACTCAAAATGGATCTAAGACCTAAACATAAGAGCTAAAACTATAAAATTCTTAGACGAAAGTATAGGGGAATAGCTTTATAACACTAAGTTTAGCAGTCAGTTCTTAGGTATGACACCAAGAACAAAGGCAACAAAAGAAAAGATAAATTGGACTTCATCAAAATTAAAAACCTTTTTGCATCAAGGGACATGATCAGTAGTGGAAAGGCAACCACAGAATGGGAGAAAATACTTGCACATCATATGTCTGATAAGGGATTGATATCCAGTATATATAAAGAACTCCTACAACTCAACAACAACAAAACAAGCAATCCAATTTTAAAATGGGCTAAGAACTTGAATAGGCTTTTCTCCAAAGAAGATATATAAATGGCCAATAAGTACATGAAAAGATATTCAACATCACTAATCATTAGGGAAATGCAAATAAAAACCACAAGATACCACTTCATTTGCACTATGGCAGCTAACGAAACAAACAACAAAAGGCCCAGGAGGGGTGCCTGGGTAGCTCAATGGGTTTAAGCCTCTGCTGCCTTCGACTTGGGTCATGATCTCAGAGTCCTGGGATCAAGCCCCACATCTGGCTCTCTGCTCGGTGGGGAGCCTGCTTCCCCTTCTCTCTCTGCCTGCTGCTCTGCCTACTTGTGATTTCTCTCTCTCTGTCTAATAAATAAATAAAATCTTTAAAAGAAAAAAAAGGCCCAGGAAATAACAAGTGTCAATGTAGATGTGGAGAAATTGGAATCCTTGTGCATATTGCTGGTGGGAATATAAGATGGAACTGCTCTATGGAATATGTTCCTAAACATAGAATTACCATATGATCCAGAATTCCACTTTTGGGCAAATACCCCCAAAAAATTAAAGCAGGAAATCAAAACAAATATCTGTACACTTGTGTTTATAATAGCATTATGTTGATGCAGGGACTCATGGCAGTAGAGAGGGGGTTGATGAGTTGGTGTTTGTCGAGTACAGAGTTTCAGTTGAGGAAGATGAAATCAAGATCTGAAGATGGATGGTGGTGATGGCTGAACAACAATGTGAATATATAATAATTCTACAAAACTACACATTTAAAAATGGTTTAAATGGTACATTTTTGGGTACATTTTACTACAAAAAGGGAGGGGTGAACCATCCTGGAAGAAAGCTATTTCTATTTTACAATTAAAAAATGAGGATCTGGGGCACCTGGGTGGCTCAGTGGGTTAAGGCCTCTGCCTTCAGCTCAGGTCATGGTCCAGGGTCCTGGGATCGAGCCCCACATCGGGCTCTCTGCCCAGCGGGCACCCTGCTTCTCCCTCTCTCTCTGCCTACTTCTCTGCATACTTGTGATATCTGTCAAATAAATAAATAAAATCTTAAAAAAAAAAAAAAAGAAATGAGGATCTGGGGACACCTGGGTGATTCAGTCGGTGAAGTGCCTGCCTCCTGCTCAGGTCATGATCCCAGGGTCCTGGGTCTGAGGGCCACATCAGGCTCCCTGCTCAACAGGGAGTCTGCTTTTTCCTCTCCTCCCCTCCACTCATGCTTGTATTTGCACACTCTCTCTTTCTCTCTCCCCCTCTCTGAAGTAAATAAATAAAATCTTAAGAAAAAAAAAAGAAGAACTGAGGATCTGTGAGACAATTTTCACAGTTAAGGACATTTAAATTGCAAGTTTCAGAAACCAGATCTAAAAATATATCAAATAAAGCCCACTCCAAAGAAAGACCGCAGTAAGATGCCCACGTCATACCCATTGGGCTGGCCATAATAAAAAAGACAGTTAATGTAGAGAAATCTGAACTCCAACATGTTGCTGAAGGGAATGTAAAATGGTGTAGCTTCTTTGGAAAATGGTCTGTTTAATGGCAGTTCCTCAGATGATTAAACGTAGAATTACCATATGACCTAGTAATTCCACTCCTGGGTGTATAGCAAGAGAAATAAAAACAAAAGGGGCACCTGGGTGGCTTGGTTGGTTAAGTGGCTGCCTTCTGCTCAGTTCATGATCCCAGGGTCCTGGGATCGAGCCCCATGTCAGGCTCCCTGCTCAGAAAGCCTGCTTCCTCTCTCTCCCTCTGCCTGGCTCTCTGCCTACTTGTGCTCTCTCTATCTGTCAAATAAAAAAATAAATAAAATAAAATCTTAAAAAAAAAGAAATAAAAACAAGATTTGAACACAAATGCTTTACCAGCATTATTTATAATAGCCCAAAGCAGACTGATAGACAACCCAAATGTCTATCAGTGGATTAAGGATAAACAAAATGGGGTCTATCCATGCAATACACTATCACTTGACCATAGAAAAGAATGAAATAATGATACATACAACAACCTGGATAAACCTTGAAAACATGCTGAGTGAAACAAGCCAGACACACAAGTCCACATAGTATAGGATTCCAGTCGTATGAAGTCCAGAATAAAGAAACCCATAGACATGGAAAATCAATTAGTGGTCACTTAAGGGTAGAGTTTGGGAGGAATGGGAAGATAGGGGACTACAGGTAATGAGTGTGGGGTTTCTTTTTGAGGTGATGAAAATGTTCTGATTCTTTTTCAGCTTTGAGGGAAACTGACAAGTAACTGAAAATAAAAGTGTATATGTTTGAATTGCACAACATGATGACTGGACATAAGTATATTTTGTGAAGTGATATCATAATCAGGTTAATTAATACATTCATCACCTCACATAGGTACCTTTTTTCCCCCTTTGTCATGACATTTAAGGTCTACTCCCTTATAAAGCTTCAAATATGGGGCGCCTGGGTGGCTCAGTTGGTTAAGTGTCTGCCTTCGGCTCAGGTCATGATCCCAGGGATCTGGGATCCAGTCCCGCATTAGGTTTCCTGCTCAGTGGGGAGCCTGCTTCTCCCCATACCCCTCCCTGCTGCTCATGCTCTCTCTCTCACTTTCAAATAAATGAATAAAATCTTAAAAAAAAAGCTTCAAGTACACCGCATAGTATTATTAATTATAGTCACCATGCCATATATCCCATCCCCAGGGCTTACTCACCTTGTACCTGAAGGCTTATAACCTTTGACTAGCATCTTCCGTCTCCTCCCATGTCAACCCCAAACACATACAAGTGAGATCATGCAGTATTAGTCGTTCTCTGCTGGCTAATTTCACTTGTCATAATGTCCTCTAGTTTCATCCCTGTTGTTGCTGATGGTAGGATTTCCTTCTTTCTCATGGTTGAATAATGTTACACTAAATATGATATACATATATTACATATAGTTTGTTACAGTTATTTATAGTCATGTATGGTCATACATATATAAATATACACACATACACATATCTTTTTTATCCATTAATCTGTCCATGGATGGGCAGCTAGCTAGCTGTTTCCATATCTTGGCTATTGTGAATAACATTGCAGTAAACACGGGAATACAGGTATCTCTTTGAGATGCTGTTTTTGTTTCCTTCAGCTATAAACCCAGAAATGGGATCCCTGGATAATATGGTATTTCTGTTTTGATTTTATTTATTTATTTATTTATTTACTTATTTAATTGAGAAAAAGAGAGAGAGTGCAGGGGCAGGGAGGGACAGAGGGAGAGAATCTTAAGCAGGCTCTATGCTCAGGGCAGAAGCAAACACGGGGCTCAATCTCATGACCCTGAGCTCTGCACCTAAGCAGAAATCAAGAGTCTGACACTTAACCGACTGAGCCACCCAGGCGCCCCTCTATTTTTAATTTTCTGAAGAACTCATATACTGTTTTCCATAGTGGCTGCGCCAATTTACATTCCCACCAACAGTGTACAAGAGTCCTCTTTCTTCCACATCCTCACCAACACATTTTATTTATTTCTACTGTCTGTTTTATAGAAACCATCCTAACAATATAAAGTGATAATCTCATTGTGGTCTTGATTTGCATTTCCCTGATGATGAGTGATGTTAAGCACCTTTTTATGTAGCTCTTGGTCATTTTGTAAGTCTTCTTTGGAGAAATGTCTATTCAAGTCCTTTGCCCATTTAAAAATCTGATTATTTCATTTTTTTGTTCATATATTTTGGATATTAACCCTTTATTAAATATATGGTTTGCAAATATTTTTGCCCATTCTGTAGGTTGCCTTTACATCTTGTTTCATTTTCTGTGCAGAAACTTTTCAGTCTGATGTAGTTCCACTTGTTTTTGTTTTTCTTGCCTGTGCTTTTGACATAATATTTAAAAAATCACTGCCAGCCCCACATCAGGCTCCCTGCTCAGTGGGAAGCCTGCTTCTCCTCTCCCACTCCTCCTGCTTGTGTTCCCTCTCTTGCTTTCTCTGTCAAATAAATAAATAAAATTTTTAAAAAAGAAATTTTATCAGGAAAGTGAGGGGAAAAAATAAAAAATCACTGCCAAGACCAATGTTAAGGTGCTTTGCCCCTGTCTTCCCCTCAGAGTCTTATGATTTCAAGTCTTACATTTAAATATTAAATTCACTTTGGGCTCATTTTCATGAGTGATGTAAGACAGGGGGCAATTTCCATTCTTTTGCATATGCCTGTCCAGTTTTCCCAACACTATTTATTGAAGAGACTCTCCTTTCCCCACTGTGTATTCTTGGTGTCCTTGTCAAAGATTAGTTGGCCATATATGTTTTGGTTTCTATCTGGGCTTTCTATTCTGCTCCATTGGTCTACATGTCTATTTTTATGCCAGTACCATACTGTTTTAAACAAGTTTTACAATATAGTTTGAAATCAGGAATTGTGATGCCTCCTCCTTTATTTCTCAAGATTGCTTTAGCTATTTGGGGTCCTTTGTGATTGAATATGAGTTTTAGGATTTTTTTTCTATTTCTGTGAAGACTGCCATTGGACTTTTTATAAGAATTGCACTGAATCTCTGGATCATTTTGGACATTTTAACATTCTTCATTCTTTCACTCCAAAAACACAGGGTATCTTTCATTCGTGTCTTCCTCAATTTCTTTAATCAATGTCTTATTATTTTAACCTCCTGGGTTAAATTTTTTCTAAGTATCTCATTGGTTTTGATGCTATCATAAAAGGGATTTTCTTAATTTTCTCTGCTGAATTTGTAAGTGTGTAGAAGTGCAACTGAGAGTAACAGAAGCATCACAGAAGCATCTGTGAAGGATAGTTGCTGGCATCTTGGTCTTCCCTGCATGTTTATTGCCCTCCAGTGAGGATATTGCGGTTTCTGTGATGAGCTCCCATGAAGAGAGCATAGTCTGTTCCAGGCCTCAGGCCCCAGGATAATTTTAGCTTCAAAAATGATAAGTTGGATGAGTGTCCAGACCAAGAAAATTAAGGCAAACCTTCATAATGGAGTATATTAGCACTGTAAAGAAGTTCCTGGAATGATGTGCAAAACACAGCAAATACAAGCCATTTTTAAGCCTTAAAAATGTGTTAAATATTTACAAAAGTCAGTGAAGTACTGTTATAACATGTAGACCATGTGCCTGTGAATGTGAAGGTTGTGTAAAATGTGTAAAAAAGGAAGACTGTTATTCTGGGGGTTTTTTGTTTTTTTTTATTATTTTTTTAATTTTTATTTTTATTTAAACATATAATGTAACCCCACCACCCCCTCCCAACTCCCCCTCCCTGTTATTCTGTTTAATAAAGAAACAGAAAGGGGGCACCTGGCTGGCTCAGTTGGCAGAGCATGCGACTCTTGATCTCAGGTTCGTGAGCTCAAGGCCAATGTGGAGTGTAGAGCTTACAGAAAAGGAAGAAAGGAAGAAAGAAAGAGAAAGACAAAACACACTGAAAATAATGTAAATTCCAACCACAGAAGAAACTGCAAAAGAAATGAAAATGACTTACATTTTGATATGGATTTATACAACACAGATGACAATAAACTGATTACTATATTAAAATCAGTTTGAGGGGCGCCTGGGTGGCTCAGTGGGTTGAAGCCTCTGCCTTTGGCTCGGGTCATGATCCCAGGGTCCTGGGATCGAGCCCCGCATCAGGCTCTCTGCTCAGCGGGGACCCTACTTCCCCCTCTTCTCTCTGCCTGCCTCTCTGCCTAATTGTGATATCTGTCTGTCAAATAAATAAATAAAAATCTAAAAAAAAAAAATCAGTTTGAAAATGGAATTCTGACCAAATGTTGACTTTAAGCCTTTTACAAAAAACAAAAACAAAACGAAACAAATAAAACCCAACTCAACACTGCTAAGTCCTAATGACGAACTTGGGATAGCCTGTAGAAAATATGCAAAATTTATACATGAATTTTATGTATAAATTGTATATGGACAGTATAAATTGTGTATGATATTTGAATGATTATAAAACTTTCATCCAGGGTTTACTTATAATAAAGTTCAAAGTAGGGGCGCCTGGGGGGCTCAGTGGGTTAAAGCCTCTGCCTTTGGCTCAGGTCATGATCCCAGGGTCCTGGGATCGAGCCCGGCATCGGGCTCTCTGTTCAGCAGGGAGCCTGCTTCCTCCTCTCTCTCTGCCTGCCTCTCTGCCTACTTGTGATCTTTGTCTGTCAAATAAATAAATAAAATCTTAAAAAAAATAAAAATAAAAAATAAAGTTCAAAGTAGCATATGTTAGAATGAAATGAACCTTGAATGCCAAAATGAACATGAAGCATCGTATTGCAGTTAGTGGGAATTATTTACAAGAATAGACTACCTAATAGCAAACTGAGCCAGAAAAGCAAAATGGAAAATGTGGGTGTGCTTGCAAGAAGGTGTCCTGTTGACTCGTGGAGTTTTGGGTGCACAGCCAGAAATTTCAGTGGGAGGTAAGCCGCTTCTTTGGGGTACAGTTTCTCTAGAAAGAAATCTTCCAGTCTCCTGACTGGTGTCACAGTAATAGGCCTGGCTGTGAGCATGGCAGGGGAGGATTTCGTAGAGTGGAGCGGAAAACGCGGGTTGAGGCCTCTTACCATTCTTTCTGTAGAGTTTCAGGCAATCCCTCCATTTTCATGATTGAATCTTACCCCCAAAATATGTTATATCTGGGGTTCTCATTTAGCTCTTTAGTTCCTTCTCCTACAAATTGTCTTTTTTCCTGTGGAACACAGAGAGGTGGTATTCTGACTATGTATCAGGTTTGTGAAGGCAATCTGGAGTCTAACTCTTCTGTATAGGAACTTTCAACCAAACCTTGTGGCTTTCAGCCCACTCCTTACTTTCACCTTCCAAGTAAATTGGCCTTTCCAATTTTAGAGCCTTTCCAGAATTCTGAGGCACAAATGGTCTTGCTTCATGTTTGGCTTTATGTAGTTTATACCTTTTTATTTCTTTACTGCCATTCTAACTTGGTTTCAGAAGGAAGGAGAGATAAATGTGTGTGATCCATCGATGGTTAAACACATGATAAACATGATAAAAAACAATGGTCCACTTTTTTTTCTTAAGATTTTATTTTAGTAATCTCTACACCTGATGTGGGGCTTGACCTCACAACCCCAAGATAAAGAGTTGCATGCTCTAACAACTGAGCCAGACAGGCACCCCCAATGGTCTTTTTTTGTTTTTAAAGATTTTATTTATTTAGGGGCCCCTGGGTAGCTCAGTGGGTTAAGCCTCTGCCTTCGGCTTGGGTCATGATCCCAGGGTCCTGGGATGGAGCCCCGCATCGGGCTCTCTGCTCAGCAGGGAGCCTGCTTCCCCTTCTCTTTCTGCCTGCCTCTCTGCCTACTTGTGATCTCTCTCTGTCAAATTTAAAAAAATATATATTTTACTTATTTGAGACAGAGAGAGAGAGAGAGAGAGAGCACAAGCTGGGTGGGGTGGGGCGAGAGGGACAAGCAGACTCCCCGCTGAGCATGGAGCCCGATGTGGGACTTAATCTCACCACCCTGAGATCATGACCTGAGCCCAAATCAAGAACCACCTAGATGCCCCTTCAAGTAAGATAGAACAGAGCTGTGCTCCACCTGGAAGTTTTAAATGATAATCTGCAAGGAGAAGTCAATTTATTTGCTTTTAGGGGAATATACCACATACATACTATATGTCTGTGTTTTATGATCCATAATATACGGTCACTTTACATAATTGAACTGTATTAACCTAGTAGTGATGGAGTGAATCTTGACATAATTCTGCAAATACTAGTCCTTAAATAATCCAAATAGTCCTGGAAAAAATTATGAAATCCCTATTGGAGGGACCTGATGAAAGCCTGATAAAAGCCTATTTTGACAACAAAATAAGTAAAAATTAAGCCTCAAAAATTTACTCATAAGAAAATTCTAGCACCTGGAACAGTTTGAGTTGATTTTTGACAATTTATTATGACTTTCTTCAGTCTCTAAGAACCCATTTAAAAGGTTAATAACAATTGTCAGGCTAAAGGGGGAAAAAAGGAAAGAACACAGTCTAGCATAGGCTATAGTTTACATATTACACATATGGTTTTTACGCTTTAAGGAAAAAAATAAACCCAAGGTAAAGGGTTTATTGTGAGCTTCACAGTTGAGGTCCAGAGTTCCTGTTCTCTTCAGCTGCGGATTTCCAAATTTCTGAATCCAACCTTGGCAATGACCCTGCAGGTACAAGAACTTCTGGTCACTGGCACTGCCTTGAAGAACCTCAAGGGTCAAAGGTGATCCTGGAGCCCAAGAACACTCTGAGGGGATCTCCACAGTCAAAGACTAGTCCTGTCCACTCATGATAGAAGAGAACAGCAACAACAACAAACTGGAAAAACACAGTGCTGTTTTCATAGGCACTAGGTCCCTTCCAGAGGAAAAGTGAGTACTGTGCTGTATCCATGTAAAATACTCCATAATCGATTTTCTTTCCGGAGGAGTTAATTCCAGGTAGCAAAACTCTGACTCGTGCTTAAGGTATAAATAAAAGCACTACACTGGGATGCAGTGCTCTTGATGACTTCCTTTCTGAGTTCTGATTCCAAACTACGTTGTCGCACTCCAAAAAATCTAAGTTATTTCCTTCATTTTGTTGACCCTCGTAGAAGATTACAAAGGGATAGGAAAGCATGGTTTCACATTTTAAACTATCCTTAAATGATCAAAACTCAGGTGAGAATAGTGATTACTAAAATTGAGTGATGTTTGTTTTTAAAATAAAGAGGGACGGGATACCACCAGGACCTTTCTGCAGAGAGCTGCAGAGCTTTCCACCTCGCTCCCATCCGCACATGACTCCTTTGCAAACAGCCCCGTGTTCTGTCTCCGCCGAATCACTAACAATCACTGCTTGCCCCCAGACGTTTGGAATGTTCATAGCATCACATAACATGAGAAAGCCCATTACAAACCACAGGGTGGTAGTGATTTTTTCTTTTTTTTAACATTTGGAATAGGTAAGCAGGGAGAGAGCACTGAATCCTTGGCTACGCTTTGAGAATGGCTCACTTCCGCAACCTCCTCTCCTGATCACACCTCTGTGGAGTGCCAGGCAGCAAGCTGACTGGGCCATGAACTCCCATCCAGGCTTTAGCTAGGCTTGCTCTTCAGATTTCGCAGTTCTTTGGGTACTGAATTACGTCTGAGCACAAGCTAATGACTGAACCCTGACAGACCAAGTTCTGGTTGGCTAGTGGCACCGGCATGATGAAGCATCCGAGAGAACTTAAGAGAAGCACAGTGGAGGAAATGGCTCCCACCAACTCTCTCATTTTAGAGATCAGTTAGTCTGAGGGCACACAATGAATGGGAGGCAGGGCTGGGATTAGAACCCTGGTCTTCTGGCCCTAATACAGTGTCCCTTCCACCACACCATGCTGTTTATTTTAGCTCTACTGTCAATATTTCAAAATATTTCAAAACAAATTTGTTTAAACTGATAGTTTTGCTCCAATGCAAAGTCCAAAAGCTAAGAAAAACCCTCAAACAAGAACTATATCCTGAAAAGGGTAATACAACCAATAACTCTACACAATAACCGCCTACATCAAGTGAAGAGTCATAAGGGATACACAGCCTTGGCACAGACGTGGGTGTTTTCTCCTCAGCTTTATTGAGATATAAATTCACATACCATAAAATTTATCCTTTTATACAATTCAGTTACTTAATATATTCAAAGTTCTACAACCATCACTATGTAATTTCCAAACATTTTCAACACTCCAAAAAGAAACTCCGTACTCATTAGCAAGCACTCCCCATTTGTCACCCCTGACCCCCTGCCAGCCCCTGGCAACCACTAATCTACTTTCTATTTGTATGCATTTGTCTGTTTTGGACATTTCCTAAAAATGGAAGCATACAATGTGTGGTCCTTTGTGACTGGCTTCCTTCAACTAGAATGTTCCCAAACTTCATCCATGTGGGACCAAGCATGTATCAGTACTTCATTCTGCATTATGGCTGAGTAATACCTTATTGTGTGGATATACCACATTCTCTTTATCTATTCACTGGATGATGAACATTTGGGTTATTTCCATCTTTTGTCTATTGTGAGTGTTGCTACAAATGTTCATGTACAAGATTTTTTGTAGACACGTTTTCAGCTGTCTTGGGTAAATACTTGGAGTGAATTGCTGGGTCATGGCAATTCTATTTTTAACTTTAATTTTTTAATTTTTATTTTTAAAATTTCTTTTCAGTGTTCCAGAATTCATTGTTTATGCACCACACCCAGTGCTCCATGCAATACGTGCCTTCCATAATACCTACCACCAGGCTATATTTTTTAACTTTTTGAGGAAGTGCCAGACTGTTTCCCAAAGCAACTGCACCAGGAGACATTTCTACCAGAGTACTCCAATTCTCCACATCCTCAACAATACTCGTTATCATCCATCCTCTTGATTCCAGCATCCTGACTGTGGGAGAGTTTTTAATAGCAAAAACTGACACCTAAAATACTCTAGGGAATATATTCTCTCATCAGCCATATGACCCAAGCAGCCCCACAAGTAGTAGACTAAGACATAATACTAATTTTGCTGCCCTATCCTACTGCTTGTGGTACCCTCCCTAACACTTAAGGACAGTGGCTCTCAAAATGTAGTCACAAGACCCGCAGCACCAGTCAGAAATGCAGAGTCTCAGATTCTGTCCCAGACCTACTGAGTCAGAGCCTCTGGGGTGGGACCCAGCTCCTGCTTCTGGTGATTCTGACACCTGCTCAAGTTCAAGGGAAGGCAGCGTCTATTGCCGGGCATCTCTGCCCCTCAATGTCACCTTTAACCACCTTATTTGTGGTAATTAATACACACCAAATCCATCATCCTCTGCAAATGAGGATGATAGTGACCAAGGAAGAACTTTCTAAAGGATTCCATCATGTAACTTAAGTGGAAGGGTTTGATACTTTCCAGTAATGAGTGATATTGTTGATATAAATTGTTCTCAATAATTAACTTTGGACACAGAAAACTGAGCTGGAAGGTAAACAGGAACTTCATAAGCATCATCCAAGGCAGGAACACGGATATAACTTCCCTCATACTTGCTGTCCTAAATATTCCTTGTCCATTCAAAACTTCAAGGAGCCTGCTATCACAGTTCTTTAGCTTTTTGGAAAGAGCATGGCATAAGAACTTCACATTCATTAAAATAAAGATTTAACAATCATTTAAAATACTAAAGATGGCCTCATCAACACGATCTGAAACATTGCAAATACTCCTGTGACCCTGAATTTGGGTACTGAATTATGTCTGGTCATGTCGATCACCACCTAAAAACATGAGGAAAACAATTCTTTGGAAAACTACTGCATGTTTCTTTCATATCCTGCCATTTAAAAACCTTTTCTATATACATTTCTTACGTGCCTCCAGATTCAGTAATTAGGGCAAGGGAAGCCTCTTTGTGGCTAATTTGTGTTACTCCTTCAGCTGTGCCTAGATTCACTGCTTCTCTCATCTTCCGCTGGGAGTGATCAGCATGAGAGAGGGAGCCGGACTTCAGCCAAACCCAGTGTGCCTTCGGCAACTTCTGCCCCGGTCCCTGGGGGGTGAACACCACTCACGGGTGCACGTGGACACAGAGGAAGGACCACACAGCTCAACAGCAAAAACCTCACCACCAGAGCAAGATTTGCTGCAACTCTTCCATTTGTTCACTGACAGGACTGGTTTCTATAGCATTTCTCTTGTCTGGGACACCATGGTATCTCTAAGTAAATTCAAAACCTTCTTGTAAGTGTCTAGAATATCCTGAGCTGTGGGTCGTTTTGCAGGCGTCTGGCTCTTACAGGCTTTATGAATATCAAACAAATGAAACCGAACCATATCACTCCCTTCAACATGCCCCAAAAGGAAGCTAGAGATGTCTGGAATCTTCCAGATGTCAATCTTCTCATCATAGGAGGGCATGAGGTCATCGTCAAAAGGCATGTCTTCCCCATAGGGCCACAGCTGCTCTGGAGCCACGAAGTCCCCATGCAGCTCCCGGTGGCCACACTTTACCAATGTCCCGGAGCTGTGGTTCACCAGGGGCAAGGCGTCCAGGTCGTTCACCACGAGGCTGAAGTTACTTGTCAGCAGATACTGTGACAGCGTCTTGGGCAGGTCA
>RCUC01110434.1:0-13162 GCA_003697995.1 Taxidea taxus jeffersonii
CCAGGGGGCCTCAGAACACCCTGAGTGGATCCTTAGGCTCTGCCCAGAGTCTCTGACTTGGCCGACTTTGGCAGGGCCCTGCAATCCGTATTTCCTGGATGAGTGTTGCATTTGTTTCTGGGAAACAAATGCAACACTTTAACTCTTTAACACTGGAACTCTTTAACTGTAGGACTGGATCAGAGAGTGAGGATAGCAGGGTCTCCTCACATAGATAACAAAGAGGTCAGGGTCTCTCCAAATATATGTAACGGGGATTTGGGGCTGAACATAGAGCAAGGCTCTGGGCTTCCTTGGATGCAGGTTTTGAGACAAATGAAAAGACCACAGCTGGTGACATCACCTGTCAGGCTGCTCCCTCCTTGCTACATCAGGGTCACAGGGCCCCATGAGCGTTCGCCAGGCAGTGATCACGTCCTCACTGCCCTCAGGCCTGGTGAGGATCAGGAGGTGGCTCGGTCCACTGCACATGTGATGAACCAGCTTCTCAAATGCCTCCTAGCAAAGGGAGAGGAAACAGTGACCCAGAGCAGGGTTCCTGGGGTCTATAGTGGGTCAGTGGGCCCATACCACTTGCAGGAAGGGAGGGGGTCAGTAAGCAGCCCTGCCACCAGGCACCATGCCTGTGGAGGGCCCATGGGAAGGGTGGTGGTGACCAGCGACACACAGAGAACCCAGACAAAGGCAAAACCAGGAAAATGAGACTTGGATTTGATTTCTTTGGGGTTGAATGAGAGACTATAACAAGTTAGGTAGGGACATGTGTGTGGAAATCATGTGGATGCTAGATAACCATGGGGTGCCATGTAGCTAAGACTTATTTTTTGTAATGCCTTGCAACTCTTCCCCCTGCTTCAAGTAGCAGTTTTCCTTTGGGGAGCAGCCCTTCCCCAGTTCACTTGGCCTAGTCTAGCTGACAACAATGATGCCTCTCCACCCCCTCCACTACCGTTAAACACACACACCTCACCTGGAAGGTGGGGCTATGACCAAGTGGGGTCCATTAGGCCTCCATCCCAAGTAGGGGAGGCAGAAGCAGAAGCAAGTGGAAAGTGGTTGAATCTGAGTCGTCCAACAGCAGCACCTAAAGTGACTGTTCATGGGATTCTGCTCCTAAGCTCCCTACAACTCTTGGGTCTTCTCCCCAGCACCTTCTTGTTCAACTCCTTCAACTCTCTTCTTTAGTTCTGGGACCTATGGAGTATTCTTTCAATAAATTCTTCACGTCATCACTTAAGTTAGAATCAAAATCTCTCCCTTGCAGCCAAAGGACTTTTTACCTGACACACTATAATCATTATTCTAAGAGCAGATTCATGGCCTTCTTGCTGTTCATATTCTTATTCTTCGTAATACTCTATTTTCTCCCAAACTAACATCAATCTATAAATATAATGTTGGAGAAAGAGAAAGAAATGAGAGTGTGTTGGACATGTAGAAGCAAAGGAGCTGACCTCTCCAACTTTGTGCTGATAGAAAAGTCGCGTTTCTGCCTCTCTCATGGTTCTCTCTTCATTTGCTAAAATGTCAAAACCAGCTTCGTGGATCTGTAATATATATATATTGCGAAAGGGGAAATCAAGCCCAAATTCACATTTAAATGTACTGAAAAGTAAAAGATAATGGGAAAGGGAACATTAAAGGCAGCAAAGACCCTCATCCTCATCGTGTCAGTCCCAGCTATAAAATGTGTCATTGACTTAACTGGCATTTTGGTTGGAGCTCCTCAGCGGCCTCCTTTTCCACTAGCACACTGTTGTTCGATGTCCCACCCCTGCTTTTCCATCAGAGGAGACATGAGGGCAGTCTGTCTGGGAAGACTGGTCTCTCTTACCTTCATAATAATCTCATCAGTCTTTCCATGGACCACTGCGTCTGGCTTAATGATGGCCAAGGTGCAGGTCTTCCCTGATGAAGCTGCAAGAAGCAGACGATGGTGCCGTCAGACGCTGGGCTCCTGGCACCCATCTTTGAGTGGGCCATACACAGGGACCATGCAGCCTCTGCACATAGCTCCCGGGGCTCCCTCGGTGGCCTCTGGGCTGTGCCCCTGCACACTTGGACTCTAGTCGAAGCATGGGTCAGGCTACAGATCTCACACTCCACCTGGCTCCAATGGATGGAGACAGGCAAGGGACTTGAACCTGGGAGAAGAGAGGTGGGGTGGAGGTAGGGAGGGAGGAAGGGAAAGGAGAGCAGGGAAGAGATCAGAGACCAACCGCTCAGGAGCAGAAGCCCAGCAACAACTGAAAGAGTTTGTTCAGAGTTGGGGGGCGCTGGAACAGAGGCAACATGGGCCTGACCTCTCTTGTGCCTTCCTGTCACCTTCCCTGATTTGGAGCCTCTAAGTGTTGTCTACTGTGTTCTCCTCTCACTCCTCTGGCTACTTCCCCAGAGCTTCTTTTTAACTTTCCTGGCATATGGGCAGTGAAGACTGCCCCAGGCCCCGAGTCTCTATAACTCTTCAGCACCAGCATATTCTACCAAACTGCAACGACCATCTTCTCTGTCAACACAAATTCTCCTGAGAGAAGACCAGATTGGCTGGCTCGTTGTTTGGAGCCAAGGTATCAGTTATAGCTCCCTGAACAGTGTCCTGATGGCTGTCCTTTGGTCAGTGTCCATAGGCCCTGCGGAGGTGGCATGTGAGTACAATTCTTGCTCAGGCCTGTAGGGGGCTCAGTGTCCAGTCCATAAGCCCATCCCTGCTGTACTCCTGTTTGTAGGAGCTTGGCTTTGGTGAGCTCCCAGTCCTCTCCACAGACTCTGTATCCCCCATAGCCTATTTTCTCTTCTCAACCTTTGTATCAGTTGTGTGGCAATGAAACATGACATCTGCATTTGAGGAGAGATTCCTACTCAAAATCTCAAAAATATGGGTACTGCAAAAATGTGAATCATTTTAAGCAACAGATCTATCCATTTTTCTATATTATTTCTAACAACCCATGAATACTTAGTCTTTAAGGGATTCGTAAAATGAAATCCCTTATACGATGACCCATTAATGAGATCCCCTAGAGGCACAGGGTGAGAAGAGAAGAGGCCAGATCAGGGCCTGGAAAATTCCAGCTTGAAAGGGGGAGAGCAAATGAGAAAAGGTCAATGAAGGGGAGGCTGCAGAGAGGCCAGAGATGTAGAAGGAAAATGAGAAAAAGACAAAGGTTTGGAGAAAGAAGGTACAGTCGACATCATCCAGGTCCTCAGAGAAAGGCCTTGGATATGACTGGACACCATGTGTTGGGTTTGGCACCAAGAAGGTCAGCAGTGCCCCATGAGCACCAAGGAACAGGTCGGGCAGGAGCCAAAGGTGAGGAGTACCCAAGGAGTATGCGAGTTCAGGAAGCTCAGGCGTGGAGGAGAGGAAGGCCAAGGGCAAGGGCAGATTTTATGTTATTTTCTAGGTGGAGAGATTCGATTTGAGAGGAGATAATGAGGGAGAGAAAAGGAGATCATCCAAAAAAGGCAGTAACAACTGTTTCTTGCAGAAGCCAAAACACTGATTTTTTTCACACACAGTTTTTTTGCTCTCCAAACAGTGCCTCTTTCCTTGTTAGAATCCAACTCAAACAGCCTCCATTATCTACACATGAACAAACAGCCTTTCTGGTTCACGCAATAATAAATATCTTCCTTCTCCTTCCAACTCGGTTCCTGACCTTAATGCTGATTTCCCCTGGTATCTCAGTTACTGTCACAAGCCACCTTCTAACTTCTGGTTTCCCTGCTGTCAGGTCAAGTTGTTCTTTCCATAGTAAAGTTTCAGGAATAACTGTGACGCCCAGGACTCCTGACTTTTGGGCCCTTCAGAAAAAGGTGAGGAAAAGAAATGAGCAATTTAGCTCAAACAAAGACCCAGGAAACACCAGCATCATTACTTGAAATTTTTTATTAGGTGGGGGTTTTCCTGATGCCGGGTAATTGCCTTAAAAGTCATACCTATTACAGTTGAGCATGATTGGAAAGCTGTGAAAGGTACCTACGATGGCAAGAAAGGGCAGAAAGGAGATCTGACACAGTATGTTTGAAGTCAGGTGATTGGAAACAATGTTTTGGGGTTAATCTTCCCAGAGTTCAGATTGTCCACATCACTGATTACCCCTAGCCTTTGCTTGTCACCTTGCTGAGTGGTTCTGTACTCACCCACATCCTCATCATCACCATTGTCCTTGTCATGGGAGAGGCATCCATCTTCATCAGATAGAGCCTCATCTCTAATCTAGAGCAACAAATTGGTCACAAACAGAAAGTAGTTAGCTAATTAAAATTACCACAACGGCCTCCAGAAATTGACAGAAGGAAAAAAAAAAAACAAAGGCCCGAAATGCAGAACCAAGAAAAGGAGGTCAAGATCATCAGCCTTGGAAACTTTACAAGACCCTTTTTAGTAGCCAGATGACTGTGGGGATGAGGGTGTTCAAAGACAAGGAAATCCATGCTGACTTTAAGGTTTAGATTCGGCCCATTTCCACAAGGGTCAAGTAGAAAAGATGAAGTAGGGAGTCGGCCAGAAGACACACAGGGAGATCCTTAGCTACTGGCTCCCCTGGGCACGTTAGTCATGAAGACAGATATCATCTCCCCCTGGAGAGGGCACAAGCACATGTAATTTTCAGCGAAAAATATAATTGATTCTAATCCGTTCTATAAAAACAGGGCTTTACTATTTGAAAGTGAGTATGAAAACTTGAACAATGAACACTGAACAACTTTAAGGTTCATTGAACGGAAGCTCAAAGCACCAGGAAATTCCTCTGACGCTGGTGTCAGTGTTCAATGGCAGCCAAGTTTTTGTGAGAAACTGTAGTCTGTGCTGTCATGGAAATAATTTATCAAAATCACAAGCCATGCTGCTCCTACTGCTCGTGTGAATGACAGAGCTTAATTTCTAAATTAAATAATCCCTTGGGGCTCGCAAGTAAAACTTTCAGGTATGGGAGGCAAGGGCAGGTCACCAGGAGAGAGCTCACCTCTACCCACTACTCTACTCCGTAACTTGATTTCCATTTCTGAACTCATTGTCAGGGGTCCAGAAACCCCTGTTAAGAATTGAAATGGGGATGAATGGGAAATGGATAAAAGAAGTGCAAGTGCTCTGGATGAAGGGGGCAACTTTTTAAAAGAAGTTTTTAAAATGCATGTTGGGGGACCTGGGTGGCTCAGTTGGTTAAGTGTCTGCCTTCAGCTCCGGTCCTGATCCTGGGGTCCTGGGATCCAGCCCCGCATGTGCCTCCCTGCTCAGCGGGGAGTTTGTTTTTCCCTCTCTCTGTGTCCCTCTCCCCACTCTCTCTCTCTCTGTCAAATAAATAAATAAAATCCAAAATAAAATAATAAAATGCATGTATGCCCTAGTGGGCACTGTCTCCCCCCTGAGCCTTCAGGGCGACCCCAGGGTGGGCATTTAATGACACATGTCACTGAGCACTGCAGGAAAATTCGTGGGACAGGGAGACACTGAGTTCGCTCCTGGCGGGAGGGCTCCTTACCACTTTGCGCTCGCAGCCTTCGGCCAGAACTTTCTTTTCAGCCTCCAGCTGCTCTCGGATGGTTTTCTGCAGCAGCGGGGCATTGGCGCCTCTAACCATGGCCACCAGCTCTCCACCCTAGAACACAGAACACACGCGCTACCCAAACCACCTGAACTCATCTTCACAGATTTTCATCTCTTTCAAGAGACAGCAAGTGTCCAAGTGCTCTGCTTAGGCGCATGCCCAAAGTTGAGGCCTCCATCCACTTCTCTGCCTTCTCCCCCATACCTCTCCTTTCAGAACTGCCTTCAGGGAAACAGGGAATCAGTTAAGGGAGGAGTAGGGCAACGAGGCTGTGAGTGACTAAGGGTGGCCTAGTTGTGGCTCGTCCACTCAATAAGTACCTATTGAGCATTTACTCTGCCAAGCGCCAAGACAGAGGCAAAGAATATGAACAGTCAATGTGAAAAGCCATAGTTGCCTACGTCAGAGAACAGGAAGTCAAGTGGGGAGAGGTGATCATATCAAAGAAACAATCACCATAGAATAAGATCATTGCTTGAAGAGGGGGAACGTATAGGATGCTTGGCATTCAGGGCAAAAATGGATTCCCAGCTCCATATGAGGTGGTCAGAGGAAGCTTCGTTCACCATGAAGGTAGTGTTTGGGGTGACTGAGTCTCCTCCTTTAAGCTTTTGACAGTCAATCTATGTCTGTTACTCACAGAAATTGGTGGAGAGCAGGCCCTTCCCATTCCCACCCCGCCCCACAGGGGAGAGGCTGTGATGGAGCCCACCGCCTTGGCACCTGCCCCCACACAGCCCTGATATGATTCATGCCCTCATCACTACAGGTACAAGCAAGCGAACCCCTGTGCCAGCGATCGCATTTCCCTGCCTGTGCTCTGTTATCTTTCTGTGGCCCCTTCCCACTTCTCCCCGTTCTCCCCCATGTTTCAGCATCTAACTCCAGTCTTCCATCACGAATCAATACCCAGATAATGTTCACCATAAGCCTCCAGTTTCTGAGACTTGCGGTGCTGAGGGCAGGAATCTGAAGGTCTTCAAACTCAGCAACCCTGGCCTGGCTATCAGGAGAGGTGGGTGGGTACGCCTCAGTTTCCCCTGACTGTACGAGGAAGGGGCTGCAGTCAGGAGGAGCATATCGGGCACTTGCCTTTAGGGCCTGGCAGGTAACCTAAGCTACGAAGCCAGGAGTGAGGCAGTGGGCCCTGAGGGGCATGGGGCCAGAGCATGGATGTCACTCCCAAAGACATTCAAATTCTCTTCCAAAACACGGAATGACTTGGCTCTCATTTCTGAACATCTGGAAGCGTATCTTCACATCTTATGATTTAATAAAAGTGAATGCGGAGCTGGTCTGCCCCCTTAGAGTGTGTGCGCTGAAAGCTTCCTTCTATGGCGGAGGAAATCTTGAAAACCTTGCTCTCTGATCGTGAAGCATCAGTCAGGCGTGCCCGTGAGCCAGAAGGAGCAGACACATTTGAGTGACTCCCATTCTCTCCCATGTACAGCAGGTCAGGAAGGCTGCGGGCCCAGAGGGACCATCGGGAGCTGCATTGTGCCAGGCCTCCCTGCCAGCGAGCCGTGCCATCGTGCTAGGCAGGCACCTGCATCACCATGACATAAGCATGCCTCTTCATACCCCAAATAACAAATGCAGTCAAAGAGAAAGCAGTCCCTCATTTGGATCAGTGAAGCCTCTTGGTGACTTTCAGTGAGATGGAACCCTGATGATCTCTAATGTGTTTCCGGTTCTGCAGATGTACTTACTGCATAAAACAGAAAGGTCGGCTCACACTTCCCACGGTATTTTTCAAGGACATCAAGACAATCTGCTTCTGCCTAAAAAAAAACAAGCTGTCAGGGGGCACTTGGGGTGCCAGGAACACAGGGGCATGCTGGTGGAAGAACCACACGGGACAATACCCACACAGACACAAACTCCTTCCATACACATGTAGACCCCATAAACACACAGCACACACACACACACACACACACACACCCATGTGTATACACTCACACATATCCCTCTTACACCCCACCCCGTGCATGGACACACTCACAGCCACACTGTGACTGTCCTCCCCAGAGGATGCCCTGGCGGGCTCTCATGCCTCACCCTCTAATGTCTTTTCATCAGAATACCTTTCCTGTGGACATACTGGTAAAAATTGTTGGCAGGGGGCTTTTTGGAAGAGTAAGACAAGGCAGAAACAAGGTTCCTCCTGCTCCCCAGCCAGCTGCTGCTCTGTGTGCCACCCTGCTGCCGCCAGGACCGACAACCACAGAGGGGGAAGGGCCTCAGACTTTGCCTTCTGAGCCTGAGAAACCCTGTATGGGGGCAGGCATTTCCACCACACACTTTCCCCAGAAGTATCAGAACTGACGCCCTGTGAAGAAAGTGCCGAGTCCTTGAGAGGTGAGCCCAAGGGTCTTTTCTCCTGTGTTCTCCTAGAACCTCTAATCCGAGTGCCTCTCACACACTTCTCTGGAATTTATCCCATATCCATACATTGACCCAAGTAAACATTGGGTAGAAGCTCCCCATGATGGAGCAGAGCATAAAACTCTTGGAACTGTGTGCTCTGAGAGTAAGACTTCAGAGTTCCCAGGGTTCATGAGCCAGAAGCCATGGCATGCTCATGTGTGGGGTGACACACGCCTCTTCCCTGTGCACAGGGTCAAGAGATGCCTGAGCTCACAGTGACTGTCAGGCAGGTGGGGGTGGGGTAGGAATCTTTCGTCATGGAAGAAACTATAAAGCTTCATAACTGATGACCAAAATTTTCACAACCAATGCCTTTTCAATGATCTGGAAAGGGCAGCTCACGTTTCCTATCCCCGCTTTTAAATGTTTGATTATTTTACAGTGTTGTGTGGCATTCTGAGTGAGGAACTTACTAATGCAAAATGCAGAAGGTCCAGGCCGGCCTCGATCCTCATCTTCTGGAAGAGGCTCACCACGGCTTTGCAGGGCCCACACCAGCCTTGATAGACGTCGACAACTGTGTGCATCCAAGAAGCAGGAGCATTTAGTGAGCACCAGCACTCTCCAGGTCAGGTAAAACTTACCCCTACAAACTCAAACCCCCTCCAGGCACACGTCTGTTTGCAGGGTTATTCTCCCTTTGGAGTGGGAGCCAGCATGGAGACACAGCCGCCCCTCATGCTTACGAACTCAGTGTTCTTAACTCTACGCATAATGAAGTTAAGTGTGGTAGGAAACGGTTTTCTTTACATGGATCCTTTCCCTGTAGTGATTTTCAAGCTACCATCATGATTGGGCTGGCACAGAGTGGCCCTGAGTAAATATTTGAATTTTACTAAAACGATCTATTCTAAAAGAGGTCACCATAGGCGGCCTGTCAGCCTACCGTCAACTCTTAGCTGCTTTGATAATAAACACAGTTTTGACATTTTCCCTTGATGGATTAAAAGCCACTTCTTTGGGTAAAGGAGAGTTGTATTTCCTTTATAAAATCAATGTCATTCTCCTAAAAGTACACCTGCTAGAGACCTAGATGGAAACTCGGATAATTTTTTTCTTTGTCAGTCACAGTCTATGGAGTGTGCCAGGACGGGGCCTGAGGGAACCCTCTGGTCTGATTGCATGAGGCCACAGGGCCTGTGAGAAAGCTAAGCAAAGCCAACACATGGGTACCAGACACACACAGGACGTGCCCAGCCCCATCATGACAACGTAGCTAGTGCTAGATTGTGTGAAGTGCAAGGACGTGAAGTAAGTAACCCAAGGTACAAAAGAAAAGAAAAAAAATGGAATTCTCAAGTGGTAGAACCTAGCTTTGATCCCAGGTTCCTCTGAGTGCATGCTGTTTTAACTACTCCAGGAAAGAAGTGAGATGCATGGGTTCAGGTGTGCTGGTTAGCTTCAGCCAAGCAATGCAGTTTTGCAGGGAGAAATTGAGAACCAAGTAGGGGTATGGGAGGCATGGGGAAGCCAGGCACAGGGAGACAGTGCAGGTGGGAGGGGAGGAAGGGAGGAATTCACAGACTTTGAAAGGGAAAGACAGGTGAGGAAAGTCACGTGGGTATGGAAAAGACTCCACCTTGGAGCCTGGCAGAGAAAAAGAACAGGATGGTGGTAGGGAGAGATCATTTGGGGGAAGGAGAAATGTCAAATGGATTCTAGACCACTGGGTTTCTAGTAATTCAACAAAACTGTTGAAATTCAGTTACAGAAGGATTCTGACTTATGTATGTCTCTCCCTCCCCCATCCCCTTTCCTCAGGGGGAAGAAAGTTACTGTGTTGTATGTAGGCTTGTGGGGAAATTGATAGCAAGAATTTGATGTCTCTGGCCAATAGCCAGCAGGGCCCAGAGTCCTGCCAACAGCCACAGGAACAAAGTTGTTAATGACCTTCTAAGATCTGTCAGAGCCACATGATCAAGCTTAGAAGCAAACTGAACTTTAGTTGAGCTTTGACGTTCCCTGTCTTACTCCTTAACCACAGCCTGGTGAGAGATGCCAAAACAGAGGCAACGCAACACCTGGATTCCAGACCCACAGAAACTGTGGGATAATAAATGTTCATTTTGGGGGCACCTAGATGGCTCAGTTAGTTAAGCGTCTGCCTTTGGCTCAGGTCACGATCTCGGGGTGCTGGGATCAGGCCCCCCCATGCTGGGCTCCATGCTTAGCAGGGAGTCATCTCCTCCCTCTCCCTCTCCACTCTCTCACTCTCTGAAATAAATAAATAAAATATTTTTAAAAATAAATATTAATTTTTTTAAAAACTACTAAGTAAATTGTGATAGATAACAAAAGGATAGGAAGGAGGAGGCCCAGAAAACAGTGGCTATGCTGTATCCTAATGGCGGGGCAGTCCCTGATTCTAGCCCCTTGGGAAGCCTGGCTTTCCTTCCAGGCCCTGAGTTCCAAGAGGTCCCCATATTCCTTCCAGTACATTCCCCTTTAATGCCTCAGGTAGTCAGAAGAGGTTTTCATTCCTTCACACCAAACAACCCTTGGGTCTGACAGCTCTGAGACAAGGGAGTCCTGTTGGCCAGCAGTCCTGATGGCTTTCCTGAACTGAATGTACTAACAGATGTGCAAGTCGGATGTACACACACAAAGAAAAAAGACTCGGTTCTTCATTTATGGACCTCAAGATTATAGGAAAATTGTGCTCATTGCAGCTTTTCTCTTCCTGGTTCAATATGCCATGTAGAAATTTTGAAAAGGTTGGATCTAAAAACTTAAATTACCAGTTAGTCCTTTGGAACTGAGCATTTCCTCCCAACGCTCCTGGGTGCTGATGTTAACCTAAGGTCAAAGAACAAAGGCTTTGTTACTGAGGGCATGGATGGGGAAAGGATTTGATGTATTTGCTCCAGATACCTACCTACCTACCTACCTGCCTCTTGCTACTTCCCTTCCCTCTTTCTTTCCTTCTCTCCCCCCTTCTCCCCTTTTCTTCTTCCTCCCTCCCTCTCTGAAGTAGGTACAAATACAGGATCAAGCTGTCTTCTTTCCCCAATCTCCCCAATCCTCCTGTCTTTTCCTGCCTCCAGTCCATCCACATGAATAACTAACCTAAGGAAATCTGTCATTTTTAAAAAATAATTTTTTCTTGTTGCTTGTGCAAAAATAGTAATATAAAATTGTTTTGGGTCCATAAAATGTACATAAATAATATCATGTTATAGAGATCTTTTTGCCATTTTTGTCAAATCCAGTTTTGACATTTATCTAGATTCATATACAGAAAGGTATTCATTCGTTTTTTCTTTTGGTCTTTTTACATGTTCTAGAGATTCAATTTACGTACAGTGAAATACACAGAACTAAAGGGTTGCAGTTTGCCGAGTTTTGGCAAATGCACACAACCCAGGTCACCACTCTTCTCTCATAGAACTTTCCTGTCATCCCCGAAAGTTCCTCTGTTTCCTCCCAGTCACCCCCCACTCCTCACCCCAGGTAGTCACTGATCTGCTTTCTGTAACAATAGACGTGTCTATTGTAAAACTGCCTATAAATGGAATAGTACAGCACCTATTATTTTGTGCTGATTTCTTCCACTCAGTGTACGTTTGGAGAAGCATCCGTGTGGCTGAGTGTCGGTAATTGTCCAGTTTTATTCCTGAGTATATTTCATTGTATGGCTGTATCGTAATTTGCCTGATAGATATTTAGGTCACTTCTAGTTTGGGGTTATTGCAAATAACGACTTACGAACATTCTTTTTTGAAAGATTTTATTTATTTGAGAGAGGCAGTAACAGAGATAGCAAGAGAGAGCAGGAGCTGAGAGGAGAAGGAGAAGCAGCCTCCCCACTGAGCAGGGAGCCCAATGTGGGGCTTAATCCACGGACCCCAGGATCGTGACCTGAGCCAAAGGCAGACACTTAACAACTGAGCCACTCAGGCACCCCAGTTATGAACATCCCTGTTAAATCCTTTTGTGTGCTCACATTCTCATTTATCTTCAATAAGTAAATACTCTAGGAGGGGCATTGCTGGGACATAGAGTAAATGTATGTAGTTTAATAAGAAACTGCCAGGCTTTTCCTAAAGCAGTTGTACCGTTTTAAACTTTCATCAGCAAGGTATGAAGAGTCCTGCATGCTCCACATTCTCACCAAAATGTAGTAATGTTAGTGTTTTAGATTTTAGTTACACTAATGGTAATGTAGTGGGTATCTCATTGTGGTTGTAATTTCATTTCCCTGATGACTAAGGGTGTTAAGCATTATTAATTATTAAATAATGCTTATTGTTCAAATTATTTTAAAAGTATTTATTATTAAAATAAGCACTATTTAGTGTGCTTATCAGCCATTTATATGTCTTCTGTGAGAAGTGACCATTGGTCTGTCCATTTTCTTTATTCGATTGTTGGTCTTTTATTATTAGATTGTGTGTGTATATATATATATATATATACAATCCAATTATATATATATCAATATACAATATTGATCAATATATAATATAAATCAATATATACATAATCTAATAATGTATTATATATATATATCAGAAAGATGCTCTCCTCCGTTTTCTTCTAGAAGCTTTATAATTTAAGCTTTCACATTTAAGTCCATGAGTGATCTGAAAATAATTTTTATCTATATTGTGTGGAAGGATTGAGGTTAATTTTATTTCCATGTAGAGGTACAGTTGTTTCTGCAAAACTTCTAGAAAGGATTTTTTTTTTCTCATTAAATTGCTGTGGCATCTTTGCTGAAACGAGTTTACTACATAAGCATGGGTTTATTTTGGACTCTATTCAGTTTCATTGACCTATTTTCTCTTCTTTTGCCAACACCATACTCTTTTAATTACTGTAACTTTATAATAAGCCTTGGAATCAGGCAGTGTGGGTCTTCCATATTTGTTTTTCTTTTTCAAAACTGTTTGGCTATTCTTGATCCTTTGCATTTCCATTTTTTAAAAACCAGCTTGTCAATTTCTACATTTTCCCATCTAACTACAACACAACCATCAAAGTCAGGAATAAACACTGATATATTATTACTATGCCATCTTCGGATCCCATTCAGGTCTTACCAGTCATCCCAATAATGTCCTGAATAGCAAATGATCTCGTCAGAATCATACTGGATTAATTGCTTTCTGGAATAGTTCTTCAGTCTTTCCTTGATTTTCATGACCTCCAGGTCACTTTTGACGACTATGGGGGGGGGG
>RCUC01110438.1:0-10698 GCA_003697995.1 Taxidea taxus jeffersonii
TATCCTTCAAAATACTAAATTGCAAGACTTTTTTCTTCAAAAGACTTCACTTCAAGTCAGAGTGGAATAAGATACAAGACCAGCTTCTGATGCTGCCAAGCAAAGTGGTTTCATAACCATGCGGGAAAGCACTGGCCTTTGGGGACCCAAGTTGAAATCTCTGGTGACTATGGCACCTGATTTAACTTTGCCAAGCCTTGGTTCCCTCACCTGTAAGATGGCTGAATAAAACCTATCACACACAGTCAAAAGTACTGATTGTGCAAGGCTGTAGGGGCTGAACTAGCCTGATGTATCATTTATCTGCCAAAAAATGTGCTAGAAGAAAGCAGGCACAGAGCCAGAAATCAGTGAGTTCATCTCCATCACAAACCCAAGATCCATCCAGGAGTCAGCAAGCGCTTACCATGCCTGTGCTGTCTGAGGCACTGAACACATATCAGTGAACAGAACCCATGGAAAGCCCTGCCCTCCAGGAGCTGACATTCTGGTGGGCAGATCTGTTAACAACCTTTCCAGGGCTTCCCCAGAATGAGTGGAAACGGAGGGAATCTGGAAAATACATTTTGCCAAATTTTCTAGCCAGATCTCTAAAAGATGAAGAACCACCAGAGTTGATCTTCAAAGGTTTTATTTACAAAATGCTTTATCTTCATCAACATAATCCAGAGGCCACAGTTCATTTAAAAAAAAAAAAAAGAACATCAGAAACACCAAAATTCTTTCACTTATTTTTAAATACTTGTGAAAGATGTCCAGTCATCCTGCCTATATACAGAATGTTCAATCAGAAGGCAGGAAACACAAGCTGTCCTTCCTGCCCAACAGCCCCATCCCTCCCTTCCCATGGGCAAGCTTGCAATGCTCGATTGTGTGTTAAAAAGAGCAACAGTGGCTAGAGGCAGGAGTAGGCCAGTGGACAGACACACAGGTCTCCCCTGTATGAGGCTCTTGGGGATAGAGATGTATGATCATAGCTCTTGCCCTTCAATGGCCCACAATCGCCCCACATGGGTAGGAGCAAACAGCCTCTAAAAAGCAAGGCCAGTTGGGGTTGGATGAGTGGCCCACCCCACCCCAGACCAAGGAAAGATCTGATACTGGTTGACATAGTAGATAAAATGAAGTCATCCAAAAAGGAAGTCCAATCACTGCCTAAAGCAGCAGCCACATTTTGTATCCTGGGAGACAAAGGGGGTCAGGTCGGTCACCAGACAGTTCTTTTCCAGGATATTCATGGAACACCCAACCGAGTCACACTGCCTTTCCCCAGTGCCTAAACACCCGTGGGCTTGATGAAGAGCTGCTCCCTGCCTGCCCTGGCTCTCGCTCTTTTTCATGTTGGTCAGACACGGAAGATGCTATGCCACATCTGCAGTTTCTGAGTCACAATGCAACACACAGGAGCAAAGAAACAATACAGAGGAAGGAGTTACACTCCAAGCAGATTTTCATTTTCCCATTACCTAGAAAATGTCAGGCATCAATGGAAAGCGAGCACATGGACATCATCCTGGGCGTCCAGCAGCTGGAGCGTCACTAGTAACCACACTCCCAGCTAGGACTCCCAACCCAGGAGCTGCCCAGCTTTGCTGCACACAGGAATCTCCCAAGGGCTTGTAAAATTCCTGCTGCCCAGCTGCACCCTGTCCCAGTTAAATCCACTCTCTGGGGTGGGAAGCCATCAGTGGAGATGTGAGGCCAGTGTTTTAACTCCTGGTTTCTCACTTCCACCATTAAATGTCTCAGAGGGGCAACCAGGGCCTCCCCAACAATCAGCTATCACTAGCAAAGACCAAAGGAGAACACAAACCATGACCATGTACCTGTAAGAGACCAGGTGACAGAGAGAGAGAAAGACCAAACAGGCCACCAAAACCCTCAGCAAAGAAGAAAACGCCTTTGAGCCCAGGCATGCGGAGTGCACACAATAAGAGCAATGTAGCCCAGAGTTTCGCAGTCCAAAGAGCCAGGTTCACATTCTACATCTCTAACCAATGCGTGGATGACCACCAAGCCACAGAGTCAAAGCACGCAGTGAAGAACATGCTTACGCAGAAGCAGTCTCTGTCCTTAGCATTACCAGCACTGTTTGCAGAAACCACTTTGGAGTTGCATCTTTGAGGAGCCTCCTCCCCACCCAAGACATCTCCTTCCTGGTCTTCACGGCAATACAGGAAGGACCAGCATCTCTCAGCACTCAGTGAAACTCAAGGATGCTTATGACACAACAGTGGGCCAAGCCAAGAGCACTCAAAGACAACAGCTCCCCCAAATACTGGAAACACCTATAATGCAGGAATGGTCTGAAGCAAAGAGTTCTAAATAAAGCAAATAAAGGAGAAAGATTTTTTTTAATTCCAGTGTAATTGACATTTAGTGCTATAATAGTTTCAGGTGTACAATACAGTGATTCAACAATTCTATATATTTACTCAGTGCTCATGATGATATGCGTACTCTTAATCCCCATCACCTATTTCACCCATCCCCTCACCCACCTCCCCTATGGCAACCATTTGTTTATTCTCTATAGTTAAGAGTCTGGTTTTTGTTTTGACTCTTTTCTTTGTTCATTTGTTTTGTTTCTTAAATTCCACACGAGTGAAATCATATGGCATTTGTCTTTCTCTGACTGATTCCACTTAGCCTTATTCTCTAGATCCATCCACGTTGTTGCAAATGGTAAGATTTCATTCTTTTTATGGCTCAGAAATATTCCATTGTGTGTGTGTGTGTGTGTATATATATATATACATAACATATATAAAAAAGATGTGGTTATATATACGTATATATACATACATTATATATATATACGTATATATACATACGTCATGTATACACATATATACATACGTCATATATACGTATATATAACCACATCTTCTTTACCGCATCTTCTTAACGTATATACGTTATATATATGTATATATACGCATATACGTATATACATATATGTGTATATATACATACGTTATATATACGTGTGTATACGTATATATACGTATATACGTATATATATGTGGTTATATATACATATGTGTGGTTATACATACGGGTGTATATATACATATACATATACACCCGTATGTATAACCACATCTTCTTTGTTCATCTGTCTTGCTATGGACACTGTGGCTGCTTTCATATGTTGGCCAGTATAAATAATG
Source organism: Taxidea taxus jeffersonii (assembly GCA_003697995.1). Lineage (NCBI taxonomy): Eukaryota > Metazoa > Chordata > Mammalia > Carnivora > Mustelidae > Taxidea > Taxidea taxus. The sequence goes on from RCUC01110438.1 coordinate 3,174, forward strand.
CTGATATTAACAGAGGGGTCCATGTAACTTTCTGAATAATGTCTTCATTTTCTTCACGTAAAGACCCAGTAGTGGGATTACTGGATCATATGGTAATTCTATTTTTAATTTTTTGAGGAACCTCATACTGTTGTCCACAGTGCGGCTGCACCAATTTGCATTCCCACCAACAGTGCACAAGTGTTCCTTTTTCTCCACATGTTCGTCAACAATTATTTCCTGTCTTTTTGATATTAGCCATTTTGGCAGGTATAATGTGATATCTCCTTGTGGTTTTGGTTTGCCTTTCCCTGATGATAAGCAATGTTGAACATCTTTTCCTGTGTCTGTTGGCCATCTGTATGTCTTCCTTGGAGAAATGTCTGTCCATGTCTTTTGCCCATTGTTTAATTGGATTATTTGTGGTTTTGGTGTTGAGTTATATAAACTGGATTCTGACCCCTTATCAGAAATGTCATTTGTAAATATCTCTTCCCATCCGGTAGGTTGTCTTTTAGTTCTGTTGATTGTTTCATTTGCTGTGCAGGAGCTTGTTATTTTGATGTAGGAGAGGAATTTTAAAAATTCATTCTAAACCCAATGTTTTTCAGTGGCAACCCAAGGCTAGCACTGGTGCACTCTGTGTTCTAGAATAGTTTAATTAGTTGTCAGTACTTTAAAAATCAGTATGTGCAACTCTGGGTTTCTGAATTGTCCTGCAATACGAGAGGACACGGCACTCCTGTGACTACACTCCGCAGGACAGCAGAAGGGGAGTCGATAAGGGCCTCCCCCTGCAGCCCACGCAGCTCAGCGGCTCTCCTCAAACTCCCCAGACATGGGAACTGAGAGCCCCATAGGAAACAGAGACTTCAGAGATGGGGTTAAGCCTAAAACGGGGGGGTACTTTTTAAAATGACTAATTGGCAGCAAATCTAAAGAATCTGATTGTGGCTTCTCAAATTTCGTGTGCTTTTTGTTGGACTGTTATTTTCGCCCACCCATGGTGCCTCCAGGGACAGAGCAGTGACAATGCTGGCTGATGTGATGAAACCAATCAAGCTGACTTTTAACCAAAAAAAACATGATTTAAGCCAGCCAGGAGCAAATAAGGTTTTCTAATTTCTTCCTTAGGCTTTCTTAAAGAAACCACCAGGAAGGGGCTTTCTCGCTCATTTCCTTCTATCTTTAAAGCATAAACTACACCTTAATTTTCAATCCTTCCAACTCCTTGCCAGGATTTCCACCTCCTGAGACCCTCACGGTAGGCAACTTTTGAACAGTAAAGCCACCGGTCTCCAGAGCTGCACTGCTGGGGCAGTATTAGCAGATTCTTAACACTCAAGAATACACCCCAGATTCCTTGAAACTGAATACACTACCACGATTTATGCAGAAATAAAAGAAATAATCTTGTCATCAAGCCAGAAGGGCCTGAGGTAAGAAAGGCCTCTGATATCATGATGCTCTTTGAAATAACACAGAGGGAGAGAGCAAAACAGGTCTGGCCTCATTTCTGGGGCTCAGCTGACCCAACAGTCTATGCACAATAAAGCAGGCCCCTCCTCCAACTGCTATATGAGGGCGAAAGCAGGCTCCAGTTGCAGCTGGTGTAATACCTGCACCTCTGATTTGGACCTCATTTCAAAGGAGGAGGGAGAAGGGGGCTAAAGCTAGCATGCAGGGTACCAGCACTGGCTGGCTGAGTCCCAGGAGAGGCCTCAGTCTGCAATCACACGATGACATCAAACGTGAGGTTTACTTCTGTTTCACTCAAGTGTTCAACTCTCAAGTAGCACCTTTCTGTCCTTTATGATTAATTACGCTTTCTAATTCAGGCTCCGTTCTCTGACACACTGAGCCCCCTCATGTTTCAGGGCTCTGCTCCATTTGCATTTTCAAAGCTTCACAAACCCAGTTCAGCACTTGAAACAGGAAGCTCTTGAACACAAGTGCAAAGAAACAAGGCCCTTAACTTCCTACAAGTCACATGGGGAAGGGAATTGAGAACAGCCGTGTGTGCCTCTGACAACAAACGATGGATAAAACCGCATCGAGCTGAAGCTGCAGAGAAAGCAAACTGCCAGTATTGTTGTAGCAAATGCATTATTAACACCCAGCCATCAGAAGTTCCTTCAGCTCTGCAAATGAGGCCTCTGGGCCTCCCACATGCTGTTCCCTCCACCTGCTACACTTGTTGTTCCTGGCTAATGCCCACTTCCAATCTAGCTGAGATGGTTCTCCCCCCAAGACCTTCCCTGATGCCCCAAGTTGGAATAGACTGTGCCCCTAGCTGCAAGCTTCCGTACACAGCACCATAGGAGCTGGTCCAACGAAGACACAGACTATGCCTGGTTTATGCGCCAGCACATCCCCACCATGCAAACCAGCAGCGTGTAATGATTGGGGGGGGGGGGCTCAGAAAGGACAAGTATGTTCATCAATACACCAGAACGTTATCTGCCTTCTTCACTCTCATTCTCTCACAAGTACACAGTGGAGTCTTCCAGAAGCTACAAGACGTGTGATGCATTCTGATGGCCAAGGGAATGTATGCTTACATACATATTCTTATGTTTTATAATTTTCTGTTTTAATTCCTAATGTGGTAAACAACAGACTGATGTAACCCACAAATTTTGGGGGGGGTCCTCAAAAATTCTGAAGAGTGTAGGAATTAGAGAACTCCTGGTCCAGCACAAGGTCTGGCACATACCCTCAGGGCTGGTAGCCTCCTCTGGGGTATTCTTCCCAGCCCTCAGAAGGAGCCCCAATCCCACCCTCATGCATCATCACCTGGAGAACTTGGGAGACTCCCTTTGTTTCTGTTGCCCACCCTATGTCAAGAGCTACTTGAGAGTAGGGATCACGCCCTCAATCATCTCTGACCAAAGGAAAGGGCTCAATAATGGCTCAGTAGGTAGACAACTGTCAAGATCACCATGAAAACATCTGCTCTTCACAAAACTAAGCCTAGTCAGGCCTCCAAGTTCAATTCCAGCCATAAGGCCTTACCTGCAGACTTGAGCTCACACTGACCTTCCTTTCTCCGAATACCTACTGTACTTTATTATCTACACAGCAGAACGGAATGCTTGGTGACTACTGGACTTTGTCCATTCATTACTGAGCTATGTAACATTTTGCGTCACCATGATGATATCGGTGTGAAATCCCAAGAGGTGCAAGAGAAAATTACAAGTTAGGACTGATGGTGCCTGCTCTACAGCAGGATACAAGCACTCTGCAGTCGTCAAAATAACCTTATGAATTAGGTATTACTGTCCCCACTGTAACAAATGAGGAAAGAAGAGCTCAGAAGACCGAGGCATCCTTTAGAAAACCAAGCAGATACTTAGAAGCAAAGGCAGGAAGCAGCCTGAGGACCCAATTTACCTGCCCTTCCGCATCCACGCCTCCCCTGTACTGAGGACTGTGGGAAAGTATGCATTTAAAAACAGGGCAATCTCTGCCTCACTAACTTAATCAAGGAACCGTCCAAAGGTATCCCTCCAAGGAAAAGCTGACACACAAAGAAAGCAGTTTCTCATATGCAGAACACACTGAATGTCTGCTGAATGAAGGAATGAATAAATGAGTAAGAAACAGCACGTAGGGAACTACAAACCTGCTGGAAAGGCTAAGGAATACAGTACAGAAAATAAATCAGATGTATCTAGGACTGATTCATGGTAGCTGCCTCTCAAAAGGCAGAGCAGTAAAAAAGGAAAAAGGCAAAAGATAGCAAAAGCAGAAACCACCACAAAAGCCTCCGACTCTTCAAAATCAAAGGAGAGAGGAATTCCAGCCAAGATGAAATTACAATCAAATCGGTTCCATAAGCACTTATGTTCCAAGAAAGGAGGAATGAATTCCTTCTGCTGATTCTTTAATTCATTTACAGGTCATCAGAAAGAGCAGAAAATCTGAAAACTACTTGTTAGTAGAAAGTGCAGACTCAGTTATCACTACCACTGGAAAGCAGCTTCCCTGGGGGAAAAAGAAAGAGCCTGCCTTTGCAGGGTTTCCTCCCTTACCTCCTCACTCTCCTCCTGCCTTCATCACGGATCCACTGCCCACATAACATGCCGAGCATCAACCCCCATCTCCCTGACTCAACTGCAGTGGCTGTCCATGTTCCACAGAACAAAGGCGTTGACCTCAATACTAGGAAGGTCTTATAGGTCCCCTAAGCCCAAGCTCCTTTAGCCTGACACTCTAGTCTGGTGATAAGCCAATCAAAGAAATAGCACAGCCAGACAGCACCATGCCTACCTTCTCAACAGAATGGCTCCCTGCCTTCTCCATCCACCCCTCTACTCAACCTTGCCACCACAAACCAGCTTGTCACTCATTTGCTAGCCTGAGCTTCCTGGAGACACAGATCTTGCCCACAGGTTTCCCCAGTGACTAAGCACAATGCTTGGCCCTTCATAGGAGGCCAATGAATGCTTGTAGGGTGAATGAATCATATACACCTACACCTCTTGCCCAGATCATCCCACTTCTACTCTTGCCCCCTTATAGGCCTTCTCCACCACTGACCTTTGGACAACTAAAGCCAAATCAGGTCAGTCTATCCTCTCACTCTTCCAGTGGCCCTGACCACACTTAGAATAAGCTTAAGACCTTACCATGGCTTCCTGGGCTCTACATGATGCACCACACTCCCCCATCTCACTGCACAGGAGGTCCCACTGGCCTTCTGTATCCAGTGCATATTCCAAGCATGCACTTGCCACAAGGCTTTTGTACTTGCTATCCCTTCTACCTAGAGCATTCTTCTTAGATATTCTCACAGTTCATCACCTTCTTTTATCTACACAAAAAGTCCTTCTATGACCACTGGTGTCTATGGTTACCTACCCCTTTGCTTTATTTTCTTTTCTTTTTTTTTAGTACTTTATTTATTTGACAGAGAGATCACAAGTAGGCAGAGAGGCAGGCAGAGAAGAGGGGGGAAGCAGGCTTTCCACCGAGCAGACAGCCCGACACAGGGCTCGAACCCAGGACCCCGGGATCATGACCCGAGCTGAAAGCAGAGGCTTTAACCCACTGAGCCACCCAGGTGCCCCACTTTATTTTCTTTATAGAACTTTCAGCTACCTGCTATTACATACAATCTTTGTTTCTTCCCTAGACCTGTGCTGCCCAATATAGAAGTGACCAGCCACGTGTGGCTAGTGAGCACTTGAAATGCAGTTGGTCAAAACTGAGTTGTGCTATATAAAAAAACACACCAGACTTCAAAGACTTACTACAGAAAAGTTAAAATGTCTCATTTATACTTATTCTATTGATTTCCTTTTGCAATGGCATTTTGAATATAATGGGTTAAATAGATGGTTAAACTTATTAACTTCACCTATTTTTCTTTAAAGATTTTTATTTATTTATTTGAGAGTCAGAGAGAGAAAGAAAGCACATGAGTGGGGAGAGTGGCAATGGGAGAAGTAGACTCCAAGATAAGCAGGAGGCCCGATGTGGGGCTGAATCCCAGGACCCTCAGATCACAACCTGAGCTGAAAGCAGACACTTAACAGACTGAGGCACCCAGGTGCCCCTCACCTATTTCTTTTTATTTTTGTAATGTGGCTACCAGAAAATCTTCAAGCACATAGGTGGCTGACACTGCCTTTCTATTAGACAGCAGTATACTAGAATATAAGCTCTCTGAGGGCAGCCACTTTACCCATCCTATTCGGCAAATTATCTCCAATCTTTGGATGATACCCTATACACACAGCTGCTCAGTAAATACTTAATGACTGAAAGATTTTCCTTCTGCTATGACTTTTTCCCATCTTACAAGGTCCAGATCAAGCCTTCCCTGTCCTTGGAAGTTGGTCAGGACTGCCCCCACTCAGCATACATTCCTCTGATACCCAGCACAGGCTCCTACACAGTCAGATACCCAATAAGCCCAAGAATTAACTGAGCACCCATGGCATATTGGGTGTTTTCAGGTATCATCTACCTCATCTAATCATCACAGCAACATGGGGTAGGGGGCAGAGGGAGGACAATTAGTCTCGTGTTTTAGAAAGAGGATCTGAGACCCAGAGAAACAAAATGACACACCCAAGATCACACAATGAGCAAGTGGTGGACCTAGAAAACAAACCCATGTCTTTTGGCCCCAGCCCCTGGCACCTGCTCTCCACCCAAGGCCCAGGCTGGCAGCCAGCATCACATCCACAGACATGGTCCTCTTGGCCTGCACAGTGATCTGCTTATTTGTTTTTGCCATAATCCTTGCTAACATTTGATCAGTCCAGGTTCCCATTTTATTAAACACTGAACACTTGCTACATGTCAGGCATGAGAAAGATAGCCAAGAACAAGACAGAAATGGCCCCTATCCTCATAGAGGGATTCAGATAATATACCGATAAATAAGGAAAATACATAACAGGCCAGGTTGTGATAAGTGTGATAAAAAAAAATTCAAAAAGAGGGATAGAGAACACTGGGGGTAGGAGATACTATTTTCATTGGTATCACTGAGGAGGTGACATCCAACTAAAGGGAAGAGGAAACAGGACACGTGGACCTCTGCTCCACACCCACACCAGATGGAAAGGCAAGTGCAAAGGTCCTCAATGGTATCACTGGCCGGAACAGATTCATCTCTCAAGACACAGGTATAGTAGAAATAGATACTTTTCCTTTACAGTACAGAAATATCACTAGAAAGTGGTGTCCCAACAAGTCACTAAGTTCCTAGCCTATAAAGTCAAATAGTCACTATAGTTCCTTGCCTTCCTTGCATCCAGGTGTGGCCATGTGGCCAATGGACGGTGGATACCAGTGATGTGTCTCTTCCACACCAAGGAGGACAAAAAGTGGGTACACCGCCCCACCCTCCACCTCCCTTCTGCTAGCTGGAGAGACAGGACAGTGAGGCTCCAGAGAGTAGAGGCTCCAGGAAATAGAAAAGCACCTGCTGACTGGGAGCTACACTTGGTGATCTGCTTTCATGAGCAAAAGATAAACGTCCTGGTAACTTTAGTGCGAAGCCATTAAAAGGGGGGAAACTAGCAAGTGCCCCTCCATTCATGATTACCTCTCCAACTCTGAAGCTGAGAATCTGCGGCTGCTTATCTCTTCGTCTGTGCTCAAAGTTTGTAATGTGGATTGCGGCAGGCCTGTCTGGTCCTTGTAGGCATTGGGTCTGCAGCCCTTGTACTACAAATTTAGCTAACTACACCTAAAACTGATCCTTGACACACCACTGAGACCTGCCTTCCCCCAACTCACTCTGAATTCCAGACCCTTCCACCCCATCCAGGATGAAAGGTCCCCACACGTCCTTTTCATTTTGACATGTGGAATAATTAATCCAACCAAGGTGTTAATAGCTCAAACTGTCTATATTCCAACAGAAGATGCCAGGAGACGTAATTCCTCAACCTTTCAAACCGACAGAGCTATTCCAGGAGAAATGTTACCTATTCTTACCCTTAGTATCATACCAGGATAGGCAACGTGGACCCTGAGAACAAAACAAGTTTAATTAAGATGTTTTATAAGACAACTAAATGCA
>RCUC01110439.1:0-10557 GCA_003697995.1 Taxidea taxus jeffersonii
AAGCAGGAACTCCAAGGCACCGTGCTAAGGATTTTAGTTTTATTTTTTACTGCCTGCAGTCAAATTTTGCTCAATGCCTGTTTTAATAAATAAAGTTTTATTGAAACACAACTGCTACAATGGCAGGGTTGAGTGCTTGCAGCAGAAGCTGTATGGTCTGCTGATCCTAAAATATTTACTGCCTGGCTCTTTATAGAAAAAGTTTCCTGAACCTTGATGTAAACCATTCATCAGCCCTCAAGGGTGAGTATTACTATCTTCGCTTACCCTAAGGGGAACTGGTGCTCAGAAAGGGTAGTGTTGCTTGTCCATCCCGCCGCCCAAAGCGTGCAGGGATGGAACTCAGGTGTTCGATTCCCAAAGCCACCGTCATTTGACCAGATGCCCACAGGATAAAGTCCAAATTTCCAGGCAGGGGTCAGAACCACTTGTCCAACTTCTCCCTCCCATGTACACATCAGGCGGGCAGCTTTGAACTCCGTGGGCGCTTCCAACCACGCCGTGCCACGTTCCGCATCTGCATCTTCCTAAGCTATCCTTCCTTTTCACCAAATCCCTGCACTTTCTCTATAAGTGAAATCCCAGCATGACGCATCGCAAATCTTCCCACCTACGTGGAACCTGCTCTTTGTCAGACAGTTAATGAGAACAAGAGCCAACATTACTAGTATTTTCTTTGAGCTGTGGACTAGGCCAGCTGCTCTGCTCTGTGTTCTAGGTAATGTCTTTATGACAACCCTATGAGGTAGGCACTGATATTCTCACTGTCAAGGGGCACACACAGGTTGAGAGAGGTTAAGTAACTTGGCCAGGGTCCCAGAGCTCGTGAGGTCTGGACCCGGGGTTTGGCTCAGGTCCGTCTGATATTCAAGTTCAGCTGTTACGACCACGCTCTACGCAGAGTCCGCTGTCTGCTCTCACCGTTTCTCCTACAGACCTGGCTTTATAGTGTTTGCTCAGCCTGCTGTGACGGTGCCTGTCTCCGGGAGGCTGGGAGGCACATCTCTTTACAGCTGTAACCCGGCCCACGGGAGAATGCCAGCACCTTGTCTGCGCCCTGTGAACCCTGAACTTCATTTTATTGTTCTAGCTGTATTATTTCAACAGCATTTAGCAATTTGGGGAAACAGGATTTCCCCCAGTTTATTTCTGTTGGTGCCACCATCTGTCTGCCTCTGAGTGGACCGTGTGCAGTCGAGAAGCCAGGCCCATTCCTGGCTCTGCTCGGCACTTAGAGTTCGCTTTGGTCGCTTGGTATGCACTTATTATTGTTTAAAAACGCTCCTGTTTCACCTGTGATTAAGTCAAAGTTCATAGCTGTGAATAAAAGGTGGGTTAAAAGTAGCAAGAGCAACATGAATCTTTTCCCCCCGTAGCCCGCCTTCCTCTAGAAAACCCCCCCAGTCCTGAGCAGCGATGTGAATCCACACACCCGTATGGGCTTGCTCAGACTCGAGAAAGGGAAACGTGTTAAACTATCGTTACTCACTGATAAATGAGCAGCAGCGACATCAACGATAACATCCTGACTGCGCTCTGTTGGCACACTTCATGCTGTGTTTCGGCTGATGGGAGCTGGGGTGTAGACAGGGCGCAGGCCCTGCCCTCTTGGGGCCCCTAGCCCGCTGCAGTGCGCTGTGGCTGGGGATCTTGGAAGAGGCCCCCCCGCCCCCCACCAGCCCGTGGGGTGGGAGGCGCAGGGAAGGGCCCGGGAGGGGGGCGATGGAGAGGTGGCGGCCGTGGGCCGGTGGCATCAGCTGCAGCTTGGTGCAGTGCTCAGACAGCTCTTGCTTTGTCGGGACAAGGAGCCCAGCGAGGAGCATTCAAACGCAGGGCCCCTGGTGCCCAGCCTGGTCTCTGCAGGCTCTGAGTTCCCAGGCATGGTGGAGTGGCCGTCATCTCTGCGGTGCACCCACCGACTCCCTGGTCCCTACTGGAGGGATCTGAGGACCATGGAGAGGCGGACGGTGCACGGCAGCCCTCCCGAGCCCCTGTTTCCACCCCTTTCACATCCCTTCTCAGACATCCACATCACTGTCCTCACAGGGAAGGTCGTTCTCTCCTGGGGATGACACAAACGAATGATGTAAAGAACTCACTGGCTTCTGTTGCCTTGCGTGTTAACGGCAGTTCCAAACAAGTTACCCACGGGATGTCTGAGCCGCACCGTGGAAGGGTATGGAATCATCACCCAGCTTGACCAGCCATCCGTCACATCAGGATTTCTGGAGGAGAACCAGCCAGGAGCCTACACTAGCCATCTCGGCTGGGCGTTGCCTGCCCAAGTCTCCTCCAGGATGCTGGAAGGAACTGCAAGGTCCAAGGTAGAGTTAGGGTCTCAGCCCCATGTCCAGGGAGAGCCGCATGACGGTCAGCATGGCTCCCGTCAACACCAGCCCTGGAAACGACCCTAGGAGGAGCCAGGGAGCTTCTCCTCTTGTTTTCTCATCTTGGTTTGTGGCTACTTTGCCGTGAGACCAGAGGCAAGGGGCGTTTGGGCTGGGCGGTGTCCCCTCTGCCCGGTCTCGCTCACAGGGTAGAGGAGGACACATGGCTGCGTGCACATGGCCATGTTCTGAATGGTTTCTAAGAGCCCCCGCCGCGTGCTAGAGAACCATTGCCTCATGGGCCAGGAGGACAGAAGGGTGTAATGAGCCAGGTCTGGGCCGGGTCCCAGCTGATGCATAATCCTGTCTCTGGCATCCCTCTGTGGGTTTCCCCTTGGTATTGAGGGGCCGGGCAGGGGTGGGCGGCTGAGTGTTTCTTGGTCAGTCTTCCTGGTCCCAGTGATAACAGAGGTTGTGAGTTATGGATGCAGCAGCAAATGTTTTTAATCTCCCATGGAACAAAACCAGTGTGTTTTCTGCACCAGGGACCGAGAGCGAGGGAACAGGCAGACAGCTGCTCTGATACGACCCACTCGGGCTGACGTCAATGAGAGCCAGTCCAGGCCAAGGGCTCCACTTGGGAAGCTTCAAAGTGATACTGAAAACAAATTTGCATTTTTTCCTTTCACGGGAACTCAGCTACTCTCAGTTCCACCGAGATGTTTTCACGAGGTTCTGCAGCCGGCCAGTGTTGTGGAAGAAACAGGGCTTGCAGTGTATGGGGGTGCAGTGTGAGCTTTCGCTTTAGACTTCCCCTTTAAAATGTATGCAGCGGGATTCATGTTCCCTGGCCCTGGATGAAAACACTGGCAAGCGCTGACTTTTCTGCTCCTCTTAGTAAATAGTCTGTCCTAAGGTCTCTTGAAATGGAAAACAGCCTCCATTTGGAATTTGAACGTCCAGGCCAAGATATTAGTCAAAACCGTAAACTTTGACCTCCCATTCTTCTCCCCGCTCCAGCCTTCTTTCCCCTTCCAGAGGGCTGGAAGCCTGCGTGGGAAAGGGGGCTTCTCTGCTGGACTCCTGCACCCTACTCCCGGAGGCCCCCTCTGCCCCCAAGGTGGAAGCTAGGGTGGAGGGAGGAGTAGAGAAGAGAAGGCAACTCTCACTTGAGTGGGAGAGTGGCGGGGGGCTGGCTCCCTCTTCTCCTGGTGGGGCTTTTCTGCCTGTGCTTCTCTGCTGGGCGGAGGTGTCCCTCTGCTGGGTGATCACCTGCGACTTTTCCCTCCAGCCCTGGGGTTTACCGCCAGCTCCTTGCTCCTGGGGTCCTGGCCTCCGTGGGTCACGGCCTGAGATGATACCGTACTGGCTCCCTCCCCGTGGGGCCCGCATCTGGCTCCAACCTTCCTGATCGCTTCTTGCCCCGACAAACTCTGAAATGGAAGGTGACCCCCAACCCAGAGCCTTGCTGTAGGAGTCACCTGCAGATTCGTCCTCTGTGGTTGCTGGAGCACATTGCCACAAAACTCGGTGGCTTAAAGGAAGAGAAATGGGTTCTTCCCCAGGTCTGAGGACAGGAGTCTGAAATCAGTTTTCCTGGGCTGAGTCAGGTGTTGGGAAGGCTAAGCCCCCCCTGGAGGCTCGCAGGGCCGGTTTTCTCTTTGCCTCTTCTGGCTTCTGGGGGCTGCTGGCGTTCCTTGTCTCGTGGCCCCACTGGTCCGGTCTCTGCCTCTCCCATCACGTTGCCTTCTCTGCCGTATCTGGCTGGATTCCCTGGCTGGGAAAGGGCCCGACCTTGTCTGCCCTCAGCTGCAGGAGTCACATGGTAAACTCTCCATGTAGCTGTGGGAAGCCCCCACCCCCCATGTGTGGGGTGAGCGGCAGGCCCGTACTTGATCTTCAAGAAGCATGGCTTCCTTCAAAGATGCTCCTCTCGGCAAACCCCTTCTTCAAAGTCCTGTCTCTCCACAAGCTGATTTGTTAGACTCTCCGGGCAGTGGGAAGATTCAAGGCTGTGGACCTTCACCGTTGTCTGTGAACTCCTCTTCTTGCTTTGCAATTTTGCAGTGGAAGCAGCATGGCCCCCTGAGGGCCACTTTCGCACATTCGGTTATGTTGGTGATGGCCTTGTTAGCGGCTGATGGTGCCAGGGGCTGTCCCCTTCGAGGTCATGCACTCCGTGGTGTGCAGAGCCGGTGTGGGGGGGAGCTGCCCATACCGGCAGCCTGGCCTCAGTGCTCCTTCTATGCGCTCAGACCACGGGGCGGTGCAGGCCGGTCCCCCCCCCCCCCCCCCCCCCGCCGGGCTGCCGGCGCCCCCCCCCCAGGGGGGGGGGGGGGGGGGGGGGGGGGGGGGGGGGGGGGCTCCGAGAGGCAGGTGCTGCAGCACGACAGTTGAAGTCTAGTGACAAGTGATGCAGACCCACTTCACTCTTTGGGTTTCCAACTTGCAGCTGGGGCTGCTGATCTAGAAATTCCCTATTCTGTGGGTTAGCAGATTGTCATTTGATAAGGGCTCGATGTTTCTGTGAACTAAGCAGAGATAGACTTGCTGGTCTGGAAGGAAAATGTACTCCTCGACTCTCAGAGCGTGGGTCCAGCTTTTAGGGGGAAACATGGAACAGATTTGTTTGGAAGGTTCTGGAATGTTCAGGTAATAAATCCTCTTATCTCCTTCTTCCACCTTAGCAGTGAAGACAAGTGGCCTGTCTCTTGACTGCTAGACTAGGGAATGAAAAATCAGAGCTGGGCTAAATTCCTAGAGACTTGAGGATGCTGGTTAACAGGAAACCCATTTGTTCGCAGAGTTACCTGTGAAGACTGTAGTTTATAGAAGAAGGCACTGACAAATACCAGTAAAGCCATTGTTCAAAATGACTAAGTTTTCAAAGGCCGAGATTGCTCAGGGATCTGTCAGCATGCCTTGATTTTTTTTTGTTATGATTTCATTTCATTTTTTTAATGTAATCTCTACACCCAACATGGGGCTCAAACCCACAACTGGGAGACCAAGAGTCACATGCTCTACTGACTGGGCCAGCCAGGCACCCCTTGGCTTTTTTCTTTACTGAAACATACCCCACCCCTTTCTCCTCTTACTACCGTGACCACCGCCCCCCCAAATCAGTGACTTGATAGAAAATTCGAGTCTTCTCCTGTTCTCTCTCCACTCACCTTAGTCCTGATTCTCAGAGGCCAAAATGTCATTGGCTTGGGTGGCTCAGGGGTCTGTTCTGAGCGGACACAGCTCTTTTATTCAGATAATTTGGTGGGAAACTAGGGAAGATTTGGAGACAGGCTCACGGCAAGTTTCCTCTGCTGTGATAAACCTGAAATCCATTACCCGGGGCCTTCGTTTGCTTGGACAGCCATAGAACCACAGACTGGGGGGCTTATACCACACATCAATTTTCTCATAACTCTGGAGGCTGGGAGATCAAGATGTCAGCAGAGTTGGCCCCTCCTGAAGCCTCTCTCCTTCTGTTGCCGATGGCCGTCTTCTCTGGGGGCCTTCACATGGTCGCCGTCTGTGTGTCTGTCCTAATCACCTCTTCTCATACGGACGCCACTCACACTGGATTAGGGCCTACCCATGTGACCTCATCTTACCTCACCCCCTCTGCAAAGATTCTGTCTCCAGATAGAGTCCCATTCTGAGGTACTGGGGGTTGGGACTTCAACACCTGAATTTGGGGGCCGCAATTCAACTCCTAACGCTCGGGATCCCTGATCTGAACTCAGCTGTTCGGAGCTGGACTGGGGTGGAGTGCCACGGGAAGAAGTGGGTCTGGCTCCTTTCCTCCTCGCAGCCCTGTTTCCACTCATGGTTCGACTCCACAGGCTTCTTTCCCTCCCCCTGACTGGCCTGCTCCAGCCACAGCAGCCCGACGTCAGGGACAGGACTCTCCGTGGGTCTGAGCCTCCTTTTCTGCTCCTCTTGGGCACGCCTTCTCTTTCCCAGCAAGGAGGGAATCTCTTCAAGTCCTGCCAGTGGCCACAGGCAGTGAAACATGAACACACAAGGGCTGACCTAGGGGGGAGGGAGCCACCAAAGGGCATCGGGCAGGGAGTGAGAAGGCAAGTTTGTGCATTATTTTTAGTACCAGCCTGTGACACACCACCTACTCCCCTTTGCTCCCCCCTCACACATGTAGCCTCCTGGTCCCAGCAGGCAGACAGGCCTGCTTTGACTCATGTCTCTGCCATGTACTAGTTGTGTGGCCTTGGCCAGGTGACTTAATCCTCCTGGGACTTGGTTTCCTCCTCTATAGATGGGGATAGTCATGTTTGCCTCACGGGGTGTTGGGGGATTACTTAAGATGGCGTCAAGGGCTGAACTGTGTCCCCAGATTCCTACGCTGAGGTCCTAACTCCCAGTTCCTCAGAATGTGGCTGTTTTGAAGGACAGGCTTTTAAAAGAGGTGATTAAGTTAAAACGAAGTCATTAGCGTGGACCCTACCCCACCATACACCGTGACTGGTGTCCTTATTAAGAAGGGGCGATTAGGACACAGACAGACACACAGAGGGACGACCATGCGAGGACACGGCAGGGGAGAAGATGGCCATCTACAACCCAAGAGGCTTCAAAAACCGCCAACCCTGACAACACCTTGATCTCAGATTTCCAGCCTCCAGAGCTGTGAGAAAACAACTTTCTCTTGCTTCGGGGCTGTGGTACTCTGGTACTCTGTCCTGGCCAACCAAGTCACCAGGTTTCAAGCTGATGACACTGGAAAAACCCTGGCTGCGAGCCTGTCCCCAAATCTTCCTTAGTTTCCTCCTGGGATTATCAGAATGAGGGAGATGTGCCCACTCAGAACAGATCCCCATCTGAGCCCACAACATCATGGCCTCTGAGAATCAGGAATCAGGTGCTTTGGGACCCCTGGATCTCAGACTTCCAGTCTCCAGGACTGCGAGAGAGTAGATCTCTGTTGTCTCGCACCCCCTGCCCCCAGCGCCTGGTACATTGCTCCTGCAGCACTAGCAAACTAATACACCGGGTTTGTAGACTGGTCTCTTCCTTTTCTTCTGCCCTCTTGCCCCTCACCACCCCCAGCTAGGGCAGTCTTGGACGAGCCCTGGGCCGCTTGCAAACCTGAGACAGGATACACGTGCTCAAGGGGACTCACAGAATGAGGGAGTGCAAAAGCCTGTTGGCAAAGCATCTGGCACCTGAAACAAAAAGTACCTTAAAAATCACCTAAAAGTTGGCACCTTAAAAAAAGGTGAAAGGTGACTCTCAGTTCATGGTCGCTTTCTTGGGTTTTTCAGGGGTTCCCTGCCGAGCCCCTCTTCCCCACAGTTGTGGGGAATCATCTGGAGCTTTCGTGGTCACTCAGAACCCCTGCTCAGGCTCTGTGCTCTACCTTGGGGAAAACGGACAGCTTTGTAATACTGGTGTCCAGCCCAGGAACGTGGCGTCCTTCTTCCTTTGCTTGAAGGTCTCTCAAGAAAGGCTTATCATTTTCTTCCATAAAGACTCGCACATCTTTTGTACCTCTGAGTGTTTTGATTTTTTGTGCTTTTGGTATTTTTAAAGCCTATGTTTTGTGTTTATTGTTGGTGTACAAAAGGCAACTGATTTTTGTATTTAGAGTTTGTGTCCGGCAATCTTGCTGTGCTCATATTAACTCTAAGATTTATATGTAGATGACTTAGGAAGATTATCTGTACAAACCATGGAGAAATATCACGTTTCATTTCCTTTTCTTGCCTTAACTGTCTACAACTTCCAGTGTCAGGCATCCTTGTCCTGTTCCCAGTTGTAGAGGGAAAGCCCTCAGCATTTCAACATCTCATGTTTGCGGCAGGCTTTTTTTTTTTTTTTTATAGTAACGATGCTTTATCATGTTAAGGAAATTCCTTCCTATTCCTACTTTGCTGAGAACTATCCAACTTTTAAATCATGAACACATACAGGATTTTCGCAAATACTTTTTCTGTGCCTGCAAGGATAACCAAGACTTTTCCTCCTTCAGTTTGCCGATATCGTGAACTATATTACTTAGTCTTCTTAAAGTTAAGTCAACCTTGTGTTTTCAATTTAAATCCATCTTGGTTATTATACATTAGATTTAATTTGCTGGGTTTTATTTTATTTTATTTTTTTAAAGATCTTATATATTTACTTGACAGAGAGACACAGCGAGAGAAGGAACACAAGCACGGGGAGTGGGAGAAGGAGAAGCAGTCTTCCCATTGAGCAGGGAGCCAGATGCAGGGCTTGAACCCAGGACCCTGGGATCATGACCTGAGCTGGAGGCAGACACTTAACGACAGAGCCACCCAGGTGCCCCAATTTGTCACTTTTTAAAAAAAATTTGTTAGTTTTTAAAAAGGGATTTTAAGTGTAAATTCATGTTTAAGTTTGGGCTGTGATTTGGAGAGTTCCCATTTGCCTTTCCAGATGTGGTCTCTCCCTTGCCTTACCATGCTCACTGCTGGCCACTATGATGGTGTGAATTTCTGCAGTGAACTCTCTGGTTAGTTGGGCTGGGCCAGTGGGAGCCCTGGCAGGAGACTGGAGAGAGGGAGGATAGTGAGGTCACCCCAGGCTGACTGTATCCTTTGATTGAAGGTCACTGGTCCTCTCAAAGTGGTCCACTCTATCCTTGTGGGTTCTGGTTTATTCTCTCTTCCCTAATTCCTATCCCAGGTACAGGATCCTTTGTTATTCCCTTTCAACCATAAATTGTAAACAAATTCTCCTCAAATTATCTTATTTCCTGCTGGGATTTTCCACTGATGCAGCCTATAACTTTCCTTTCTTATAATATTCTTGCTGAATTTTATAATCAAGGGTATGATAGCGGGACACCTGGGTGGCTCAGTGGGTTAAGCCACTGCCTTCGGCTCAGGTTATGATCCTGGGGCCCTGGGATCGAGCCCCACATTGGGTTCTCTGCTTAGCAGGGAGCCTGCTTCCCTTCCTTTCTCTCTGCCTGCCTCTGCCTGCTTGTGATCTCTGTCTGTCAAATAAATAAAATCTTAAAAAAAATAAGGGGAATAATACAGCATTTGTCTTTTGGTGACTGGCTTATTTCATTTAGTAAAATGTCTTCTAGGTTCATTCATACTGTAGCATGTCTCTGAATTTCCTTCCTCTTTAGAACTGTATATTCCAGTGTATGTATTTGCCACATTTTGTTTATCCATTCGGCAGCTGATGGCCACGTAGATTGTTTTCATCTTTTGGCTTTCGTGAAGAATGCTGCTGCGAACATGGGTATGTAAACATTTCTTGGAGACCCTGCTTTCAGAGTTTTTGAGTCTGTACCCAGGAGTGGAATTGCTGGATCATATGGTAATTCTACTTAGAAGTTTTGAGGAAGTGTTATATTGTCTTCCACAGTGGCTGCACCATTTTACATTCCCATCAAAGTGCACAAGGGTTTCAATTTCTCCACATCCTTACCAACACTTATTAATTTCGTTTTATTTTTTTTTAAGATTTATTTATTTGAAAGAGAGAAAGAGAGAGAGAGAGAGAGAGAGAGAGAGCGTGAGCAGGGGGAGGGGCAGAGGAGAAGGGAGAAAATTCTCAAGCAGACTCCCCACTGAGGTCAGAGCCAGACGTGGGGCTTGATCCCAGGACAGCCTGAGCTGAAATTGAGAATGGGCCATTTAACCAACTGAGCCACCCAGGTGTCCCTGTTTTCTGGGTGTTTATTTGTTTGTTTGTTTGTCTTTTAATAGTAGCCATCCTAATGGGGGTGAAGTGATTTCTCTTGTGGTTTTGATTTGCATTTCCCTAATGATTAATGACGTTGAGCATCTTTTCATGTGCTTATTGGCCATTTATATAGCTTCTCTAGAAAAATGTCTGTTCAAACCCTTCACCCATTTTAAAATTGGTTTTAAAATTTTTAAAATATGTTCTGGATATTCTTCATACATTCTGGCTATTAACCTCTTCCCAGATACATGATCTGCAAATATTTTCTCCCCATTCTGTAGGCTGACTTTTCCCTCTGCTGATTATATATTGGGAAGGCTGAATACATTTTTTTCTATCAGGTTAAGGTTCCGTTTTATTCCTGGTTTACTGAAAATAATTTTTTTCTTTCTTTTTTTAAACATGAATGGGTGTGAAATTTTACAAAATGTTTTTTCTGCATCTATGGAGATGATAAGTAAGATTTTTCTCTATTAACCTTTAATGTAGTAAATAATATCAGTGGATTTAAAAATATTAACTATTTTTGAATTCCTGGGATAAACTCAAT
>ML098046.1:0-12059 GCA_003697995.1 Taxidea taxus jeffersonii
AGTGACTGATGGGGTAAGACACCTGCATCTTAATATTTAGCTAAGATGACATAAAGTCTGTTATTTAACTTCCTTAGCCTCAGGTTTCATATCTATAAAATAGCAGTTATGATAATTGCTGCCTCAGTTAGTTTGCAATGAATATTAAGTGAGATGATTCACATGCATTGCTTCATAGGGGCCTGACATATAACGGGCATTCAAAACTTTTGACTACTACTTTTTGACTTGTCTACCCATGGATAAAATACAATTTTGTTATTCTCAGTAGAACTGTGCCCATCCATTTAGAACATGCAATCAATGGAATGGATGACTCAGCTCTTAATTCAAGCTGTGCAGAAGCTTGGACCTCAATTTTTTGAGATTGCACAATGCCTTTCACTAGAAAATGTGACAAAGCCATGTTCAGGTTTTGTAGTCTGCCTTTGTTTTCACAGTCTCTGCCTATAATGTGGCTTTCTTTTCAGAGATCTGGCTAGAGGCTTCTGAATCCTTCGTTTCACCTGGTTTAACATCTGGTACCAGGAGGGCCTTGTGTTAGATTTGGGGAAGAGGTTTTGTGAAAGCATGATTACACCCATTTGCTTGAGTGGAGGGCTGTGCCTGGGCTTGAAGCCAGGCATCCTGGGAATAATGGTGCAATTTGTTTTCCTAAGCTTCTGGATTTATGGGCTTTGTTAGAAAAGCCTAGAATCACCTCACACTTCTGTAGCCTAGGCCTGGCCCTGGACTGCCCTGTGGATGCTCATCGTGGTGGTGCTGCTGACTCAATCTGAGACCAAGGGTGGATGGCTCCTGATGCTTCCCCTCTGATGCAAATTCTCCTGTCACAGGTGCTCAGATATTTCATGGGTTGTGGCTGCTCCAAGGGCAATTCTGTAAGGACCATCTGCATGGCTGAGGATGTTAACAGAGAGAAAATTTCCTCAGAAACCTAATCACCACAACATTTTGGGAAGTTAAGAAAAGTTTATCAGAGAGCACCTGAGCTTGAACTTTTTATTTAATAGATATGCAATCAGGCCCACACACCTGCTATTGCTATTGTCTTTCTCTACCACCTCCTCTTTCCTCTTCATCTCCTCCTCCTCCTTCTGCCTTTTAAAATATTTTATTGACATATAGTTAGTATAAATGAGATACATGTATCTTGAACCTTAGTTTAATGAGTTTTAACAATTGCATACATCCATACAACTACTTTCCAAAACAAGATATAAAATATTTTTATCACCACAGGGCGTTCCCTTGTGTTTCTTCTAGAAATTTCCTTCTCCCCTAATCTCTTCTTCCCTGATTTCTGATTCTAGTCACTGATTTCCTCAGTCTCTTCTTGGATTTTATATAAATGGAATCCCAGGTTAAGTAGTTTTGTGTCTGGCTTCTTTTGTTCGACATAATATTTTGGGAAGGACCCACCCACATTTTATGTGGCAATAGGTAGTTTCTTTTTAAATTGTTGTCTAACATCCCATTGCTTAAACCACAGATTTTTAATTTGCTTTGATATTTAGATTGTCTTAAACTTTTTGCTACTATGAATAAGTCTGCTATAAACATTAATATACATTTCTTTTTGAGCATAAGCTTTTGTTTCTCTTTGACAAATACCTAAAAAAGAAATGTCTGACTCAGAATAGGTATGTATTCAAATTTATTTTAAAAAATCACAAAATCACAAAATAAAGAAATAAGTTGATAAAAAATCACGAGATACTTCTCCAAAATGAGTGCATCATTTTATACTCTCAGCAGTAATGCAAAAAAGTTCCAGTTGCTCCATATCCTCAACATTTGGTCTTGTTAAATTTTTTCAACCTGATTAAAAATGTTGAGCACTTTTTGTCTATCCATTGGTCATTCACAATATCTTATTTCCTGAAGTGTCTGTTCAAATCATTTGGACATCTTTGTCTTTTTTATTATTCATTTTTATGAGTTCTTGTATTCTAGGTAGAAGTTTTGTCAGATATATGTTACAAATATTTTTCCCAGGCTATAGTTTTTCATTTTTTAAAGATTCTTTTTGATGAGTAGACATTTCTAATCTTGATTGTTTAATTTATCAATTTTTTTATGTTAGTGATTTTGGAGGATTGTTTTAAGAGACCTTTTCTTTCCATGAAGTTGTAAAGATATTCACCTATTTTTTTTTCCTAGGGGTTTCACAGTTTAGGATTCTGATCCATGAGTGTGTGTGTGTGTGTGTGTGTGTGTGCGCCTGCGTGTGCGTGCGCACATGTGTGTGTATGAGAAATGAGGTAGGAGGTTGAGATTCAGATATTTGTATGGAAAGTAGCAATTGCTAAGGACTTGAGTGAATCTGATGCCTTGGTTTGCTCCATTTTTAATAAGCACTTTAGATCATTCTGATTCAGAGCATTCAAGGATTATTTAATATTCAAGGAAAAGTGAATGGATATCGATTTTGCTTTTTTTTATGGGAGAAAATTCTTAGCCATGGAATAATAGTATTATCAATAATCACAGGGGAGATTAAATTTTACTAAGTTTTTGCTGTTTTTCCTCAATTATAATGAACACTTTATATCTGATTTAATCTTTATAACAATCATATGAAGCAAATATTATTATTTATATATAAAGACATAGAGGCTCAGAGAGCTTAATTCATTTGTCCAAAGATCCTCTTTAGTAAATATTGAGGTTAAAATCTAAACTCTGGTTTTCTTACTCTAGAACCTTTCCCTTAATTACCATGCTCCCTGCCTTCTTCTATGGTGTACTGACATTGTTTCAATACTTATGACACATGTAATGATTCCTTGATGCAATGGTCCTCAAATATTTTTCTCGCAGGTCGAATTTGTACTCTTAAATTTTATTTCGGATCTCAGAGGTCTTTTACTATATGAATAATATTCATTTACATTTGTTGTATCAGAAATTAAAACTGAGAAACTTAAAAATGTTTATTTATTTATCTATTTGGGGGGGTCAATTTATTTAAAAAATAACAGTAGCAACTCTATCATAGGGTAGCATACATAACTTTTTTTAAAAGATTTTATTTATTTATTTGACAGAGAGACACAGCAAGAGAGGGAACACAAGCAGGGGGAGTGGGAGAGGGAGAAGCAGGCTTCTTGCCAAGCAGGGAGCCCAATGCAGGGCTCAATTCCAGGACCCTGGCATCATGACGTGAGCCGAAGGCAGACACTTAATGACTGAGTCCCCCAGGTGCACAGGCATACATAACATTTTAATGAAAAGTATTTCCCAAGAAAGTAACTAATGAGAAGGGTGGTGTTTTACATTTTTCAAATCTCTTTAAAATCTGACTTAACAGAAGATATCTATAGTCTCATATCTGCTTCTCATCTAGTCTGTTGAGATATGTTCTTTTTATTGTAGTACATGAAGAAAATATGATGACACATATGTACATGGTTAGAAGAAGGAGCAATATTTAACAGCCTTTTTAGATAATTATGGCTATTCTTTGATGCTACATCAAATCCCAACAAATGGTGGTTTCTTAAGTATTAAAGAATACTTAAATTTGTTGCATTGTGGAATCTGAAACCATAGTTCATATCAGTGAGCTTTTTGCACTCCATTTGGGTGAATATTTTATCCATGAATGACTGTGTAACATCTGCATTGGTCGTTCAGAAAATATCAGTTTACTGAGTTACAAGGATTCTGGTGGGCATGAAAATGCACTGCCGAGTTCTCCTACTGGAAGGAATATAATTGACTCACAGCATCTGCTTCTGCCTTTCTGGATCTACCACTACATTTGAACAAATGTCAAGCTTCCCATGGCTGCTCCCAGCCAAAGAATAAGAACAGTAGATACACTAATGCAGTACCATACTTGTGAGATGCAGACTGGGGTAAGGGGATGATATTGACTCCAGAATTTCCACTAGCTGTCAGAAAGATTTCTGAAACTGCACTGCAGTCTGAAACTCTTCTTACCCCAACCACTTTGCTCCCTTCCTTCCTTCTTCACAGATGTCAGACCTACACTGTGGTCTGAATGCTTTCTGTGCCTTCTTTGACTCTTTCTCCTTATCCACAGAGGCATTTCCATCAATAACTCTCTCTTTTTTTTTTATCGATAATTCTCTTGAATGTCTAATCCCATTTTAGCATCTGCTTTTCAGGGGGCTAGAACTAATACACAGATCTCTAAATGTTGACACATTTTATCACAGAGTATCAAAACTCATATTTGTAAATATCACCATTGATCTCATCAGGAAACTTTTTTTTTTTTTTAAGATTTTATTTATTTATTTGACAGACAGAGATCACAAGTAGGCAGAGAGGCAGGCAGAGAGAGCGGGGGAAGCAGTCTCCCTGCTGAGCAGAGAGCCCGATGTGGGGTTTGATCCCAGGACCCTGGGACCATGACCTGAGCTGAAGGCAGAGGCTTTAACCCACTGAGCCACCCAGGCACCCATGGAAACTCTTTAAGTATTAGGAAGCTCTCAAGTACAACATGGAAGTTATGAGTTTTTTACAAGATTCTAATTTTTTCCTTGAAAACTTGAATTTTATCATTTACAACATATATTGTCAGTTGTTCTTGAAGTAGCAGGTTTACTCTATTCAATTATGTGAAAATTTCTGCCAAATTCCTAAGTCTGAATAGCTATACTATAACTGTCAGTGGTTCTTTCTAGGAAAAAAAGGTGGCTAGTTCAGCTCAGAATTCAGATAATCAAACAAGAGATTTCCCTTGAGAAAATCACCAGTCTGCAGAATGCAACAGAATTGCTTTTAATCCCTCCATACCATTTCATCACTCAGAATATTAGGAAGACATGTCTTAAGGGTCATGATTTAATAAAATTAATACTTTTTACTGCTTTCTCAAAGACATTCCTAAGTGGAACTGACACTATATTTCCTGCAAGTGCATGGCAGTGAAGAACGCGATGACCACAAATAGTGTTTGTTGCCACTGACTTGATTTAGTTCTGACCCTAGTCATTTTACTCATCATTGTTTTTGCTCTATCAGTGCGAAAGTCAACACAGTAAGAAAGGCAAATGACACCTTTATACTGATATAAAAATAGATTTGACCTTACAGACCATCCAGAAGTTCTATGGAGCCCTATGTCTTCAAAGGCTTGTCTCTGATAATCATTTAATGGAAACATCAAACATTTATTGATCCCAGTAAGTATAGCACATCTTTCTAGACCCTGAGGATGCACAGATGGACAGCACCAAATACCTGCCCTCAAAGTGCTCTCTGGCTTTTTAAAAGAGGACACGGGTTTTTAAATAAGTAGATTAGAATTAGAATGCTATGGAACAGAGATAAAGGATATTTTGGTCCTGTCTGTAAAGGTCAGAGGAGTTCATACTAGGAATATGATTCTTGAGCAAGACTTGAAGAAGACTTGAGAAGCCTCTGGGAGGAGGAAACAACATAATGCAAAGACAGAAAGGCATGGCAGAGTGTGATGTTTTTGCAACCATTGTGATCTTAAAAAAACAGTAAAAATATTATTTTAATCTACTTCCAAGATCCCATACAGTTTAGTATCTATTTTGCTAGAGTTTTTGTTTCTATATTACTACTCAGCTACATAGACCATTGGATGATGGCTCTCCTTCATGCCAGGTACAGTGGCAAACACAGCTTTATATTGTAACACTTACATTTCCCTTCATGGTGGTTATTTCTTAATCATTTCTTGGAATATTCTTTTTTGTTTTGTTTTTAAATAGGACCACAAAATAAGATACATTTGAATATTTCCCTAGCAATTCAAATGAAACTGTTTGAATTGTATTACCCCTACATACATGAAGCACAAATGTCTACATTCTCCAGTAGTCAAATCTGGTTTATTTAATATGTATAAAACCATGAATCTTAAAGTCCAAGCACTCATTTTTCCAAACATATTTGTGATTTGCTAAACCACAAAAAAGTGGATATTTTAGATCAGAAGCCCACAGTGCAAATAAAAGTATTAGTGTGATGTGTATTGAATGTTTATGTAAACTCAAGATTGCTAGGGAGAGTTCACCAAACAAATCACTATGATTCAGATGTTTCCTAACAACCACCTGGGAGAGGAGTGTGATCTTCTCATTTAAACATAATCACTGGCAATCAGGGACATTTGACAACTGGGAAATTCACACAAATTATTAGAAGAGCAATCATAAAATATAATAAAGGATAGAAAGAAATATAGTCTTCCCTTGCCAGGGATTTATGCACAATTGCTTAAAATATTTGAAGATCTTTTCACAACCCCTCCCAAGCCATCAGTTTCAAATCCAAGGTATAGTATTATTATTACTTATTCACTTATATTCATTTGTTTATTTTTAAGAGAGGAAGAGAGAGAAAGAGAAAAAGAGTGAGGCAGGGCTGGAGGGGAAAAGAGAGAGTGAGAGAGAGAATCTCAGACAGGTTCCATGACCAATGCAGAGCCGGACGTGGGGCTTGATCTCACAACTGAATCATGACCTGAGCCAAAATCAAGAGTCAGATGCTTAACTGACTGAGCCACCCAGGCACTCACAACTTGTATTTTTAACTAAAATCCTGTCTAAAGGAACCACAGCTCTTATGAACAAATCTTTTAATATGCAAAAAAAAAAAAAAGAATGGGTATGAATACTGAGATCCGTACATTCAATTTTGTGTACCTCCACAATATCTTGTAACTGGGTGGAAGCTTTGCAGTCTCTCTTTACAAACCTATCAATATTTCTTGATCAAGAATTTTCCAAGTGTTGAGTCGCCTTAGCAATTAAGTGAGAGACTAGAAATCAAACAAGGAAGACTTGTTCCAGGAGCTCCCATCCCCAAATCTTTGAGGGTTAGGATGTTCTTTTTGCTCTCCTCCCACTTCTAAATATTTTTACACAAGTGGAATTTTATTAAACAATAACAATATTTTATTAATCTATTTATTAAACAACAATAGGGAATGAATGGGGGAAACAAATCACATGAAGGCAGTCTGAGAGTGTATGAAAGACTATATGGAAAAGAGATGAGTAGGCAAATTGCTCTAACAATGCCTCCAAAATTCTCAGAGGTATTTTTTTGATGTAACACCAAAAGCAAAGGCAACAAAAGCAAAATAAACAAGTGGACTATATCAAATTAAGAAAATTTCTGCACAGCAAAGGAAACAATCAACAAAGCAAAAAGGAAGCCTACAGAATGGGAGAAAATATTTACATACTACGCATCTGATAAGGGGTTCATATGCAAAATATATAAGGAACTCATAAAACTCAATAGTAAAGTACTAATAACTCAATTTAAAAATGGGCAAAAGACCTGAATAGACATTTTTCCAAAGAAGACAAACAAATGAACAACAGGTATATGAAAATGTGCTTCACATCACCTTGAGTAATTGGAAATGCAAATCAAAATAACAATGAAATATCACCTCACACTTTTTAAGATGGTTATTATCAAAAAGTTAAAAGATGTGTTAAGGAGGATGTGGAGAAAGAGAAGTTTTACACACTGTCAGTGGGAGTATGAATTGGTACAGCCACTGTGGAAAACAGTATAGGGCTTCCTCCAAAGGTTAAAAATAGAACTACCATGTGATCAGGAATCCTACTTCTGGCTATGTATCCACAGGAAATGAAATCAATATTTCACAGAGATATTTGCCCTCCTAGATTCTTTGCAGCATTATTCAATAGAACCAAGATGTGAAAACAACCTAAGTGTCTACCTGATCAATGGTTAAAGAAAATATGATATATAAAGATATAGATACAGATACAGAAATATATTATTCAGCCTTAAAAAAGAAGGAAATCCTGGCATTTGTGACAATATGGGGTGAACCTGGGAGACATTATTCTAAGTGAAGTAAGCCAGACAGAGAAAGACAAATACTGCATGATCTCACTTACATGTGGAATCTAAAAGAGTTGAACTTCTAAAAGCAGAGAGTGGTTAGAGGGGCTGGAATGTGGGGGAAACAAGGGTGATGCTGGTCAAAGGGTACACATTTTCATTTAAATATGGATAAGTTCTAGGGATCTGTGTACAGCATGAAGAATATAGTTAATAATACTGTATTGTGTACTTGAAATTTGCTAAGAGTAGACACTAAGTCTTCTCACCACACACAAACAAAGGTATCTATAGAAAAAATTATATATATATATATAAGCTATATGTGTTAATTAATTTGGTTATGATAATTATTTCACAATGTGTACATATATCAATATATCACATTGTACACCTTAAATATATACAATTTGTATTTTTCAATCATACCTCAATAAAGCTGGGGGAGGGAAATCTCAGTGACTTAATAAATTGAAAGTTCATTTCTCATGCTGCCTGGAGTCCAACGTGGATTGGTGGTGGGAATGTTAAGAGTGACCTTACCATATATCCTACTGCTCTGGATTCCACTACTGGATTCTCTGCCTTCAGTTGGCAGGAAGGGCAAGAGTGTTAGAGAATAACTTGTGAGGTTTTGGAGGAAAGGCCTGGAGATGGTGCTGTTCACTTTTGTTCCTACTTCATTGACTGGATCTAAGTTGTAAGACCCCACTTAACTATTGGAGAGGTTGGAACATATGGTCTGGTTTTATGTTCTGGAAGAAACAGACCCAGAGTTTGGTGGCCACCTAGCATTGTCCCAGCCACATTCATCAATTTGTTCTTAGTGATAGTCGTCAGCATTTTGGGTAGGTTGCATGTCTAAAAGTTTCAAATCTACCATAGTAGGTACTTATAATTTTGTTTTTTTATTCAAAAATATTATCAAACATCATCCTGAGCAAGACATTGGATGAGGCACTCAGTATGCAACACTAAGCACAACATATAACACAGAGATATATCACAGTCCTTGCCTTCAGGAGCTTAAGGTCTTCTCCCAGCAAACACATTTACTTTTTCATCAGCTTTCTTCATTTATCCCTAAGCTGCTGACAGTGTAGGAATAGGAAGGAAAGGAAGGGAAGTGGTTATTCTAATTTACTATCCCAGAAGTTGTTTAGCCATATGCATGTGTATCAGTTTATCCACTATAGTCATCTTAGGGACAATCCAGAAAAATATGTGATTTGTATATTATGGTCCTTCATTTTTTATAAACTGCTCTCATATACAGGTGAAGAGGACTTGGAATTAGCTGTGTGATCTTAGGCAAATGACTTAAGCCATCAAGATTAATTCTTGATCTATAAAATGGGAATAAAAATAGGGCCTACTTCTTAGGATAATTGAGAATGAAATGAAATTACATTGGTGATGTGGTTAGCAGAATTCCCAACCCTCTGTAATAAAAAAATGTGATATTAACTAGTGTTGTCAATTTTATTGGACTTAAAAAACAACCCAGCAAAATAGATTCTATTTTATAGATGAGAAAAACTACAGTTCAGGGACGTTAAGTATCTAGAATAAGGTTTCACAGTTTAGTAATCACAGGGTTGGGATTGATTCCTAGGTTAGTGACCTTTCATTGATCCAGGATTCCTTGCAAGGTTTATAAGTTATAGCATACTTTTAAGGATGATTTACTTTCTTCTATATTAAAAAGAAACTGGGCTAACCCCTGTAGTATACTGGAAAGACAAGTACTATTTCCTCTGGGCAAACCTGCCATGACAGCTTTTATAAGCATGAAATTTTAGTTTACAGACAGCTTATTATCAAAACATCTGTACCTAGCTGTTTTTGGGTAAAGGATGTTGTAAGATTTGGTTTTTGTTGTTGTTGTTGTTTGTTTTGTTTTGTTGTTGTTTTTAAGGTTTTATTTGACAGAGAGACACAGCAAGAGAGGGAACACAAGCAGGGGGAGTGGGAGTGGGAGAAGCAGGCTTCCCGCTGAGTAGAGAGTCTGATGTTGATTCAGGGCTTGATCCCTGGTACCTGAGCCAAACGCAGATGCTTAATGACTGAGCCACCCCATCACCCAAGGATGTTGTAGTTTACAGACAGTATGGAAAGAGAGGAATTAGTATAAGATTTGGAAGGCTTGAATTCTAATATTTGTTCTATAGGTGTTCAGCTGTAGGACTTGAGATAAGTCACCTCATCTGTCCTTGGTTTTTTATTTATAAAATAGGCTTCTGGAACATCATGTAGTTACTAAGCACCCTGCCAAGGTAGCATAAAGCAG
Organism: Taxidea taxus jeffersonii; assembly: GCA_003697995.1. Taxonomy (NCBI): domain Eukaryota; kingdom Metazoa; phylum Chordata; class Mammalia; order Carnivora; family Mustelidae; genus Taxidea; species Taxidea taxus. Next base: position 10,127 of record ML098046.1, read on the forward strand.
ATTAGCTGATGAGTCAGAAGACAATTAAAACATGGCACTTTGGAATTAGAAGTGAAGTCAAGTCATCTTTAGATTCAGACTGCTGAATCTAAGTCCCCTGATTCTAAGCCACTTTGCTGTTTGGAGAGTTAAAATCTGTCAGCATTCCTAGGAAGGAGGGAGAATCTGAATAGTCTCTGTTGCCAAGGTAGAGAATATTCTGAAGATGTAAATTGTGCCTATGTTGAGGGTCCAATTACGAACATACCAAGATTCATATCCTATAACTATCTCCATGTCCTCAGAGAAACAGACACAGTGTTAGCAAATGAATTTTATAACTTGTTACCCTCTAACAATGTCTTTGTGGTCATCGTGGAGACTTCTACTTCATTTACTATAAAGACCAAAAAATAATATTCTTTCAATTCTCCCCAACCCTTCACTAGTGTATATTTTTAAAAGAAAGAAGAATCTTATTGATTCTAAGAGTAGGGTGGAGATTCTGTTGCTGAAATTATATAGTCAACATTTTGATCAGAATGCTATAATTCAGTAAGAGTTCATAACATCTTTTTATTTTGCAAGATCAAGTTGGCAAAAACATTGCTGAGGAATCTAAAGACCTGAAATAAAAAATACTTTATTAAAAATGCCACTATTAGATTTGTTTAGAGAATTTTTAAAGGTCAGATATTTATCTCATGATTAATATTTCAACCAATTTATTTTTACCTATGAAGAAGGAGAGACAGAAAAGTCCATCAGGAGGAATTTGTAATGAGGAAGGGTGAGGACCTGGGTCTGCCAGATTCCTGACACTACCCTCTTTTCACCAACTGCATTCGGTACATGCATCTTGAATTTGCTTTGGTTTAGGAAAAAATCTCTGTGAAGGATTTCATTGTCAGAGTTTCAATAGAGAGACAGTGAATGTTGAGCGATTAATACAGACTATAACCAGCCACACAAATAATTTAATCTTAATCTGGATCTCAGTTGCCTAATTTGTAAAATGACTAGAACAGAAATACTTGCCTCTCGGGTCGTCATGGGACTTCAGTGAAAAAGGAGCTGAAAAGTGCCAGGGACTTGGCTGGATTCAATCATCATCAGTTCCTTCCTTTCCTGTTAATATTAGCTTCTATTGCACACGTTCTGGGCCATCAGCTGTGCTTGAACACTTCCCATGAATCATCTTATCAATTGCTCAAAACACGAGGAAGCTAAAGCTTCTGGAAATTAAATCCAGTTTCAAGGTCACCAGGTCAGTGTCAGAGTCAGTTTTCTAATTCAGATATCCCTGACACTGGAGGCCATGCTCCTGAGCACCATGTGTATTTACTTCCTGTTGCTGCTTTAACAAATGACTGCAGACTTAGTGCTTCAACCTTGCTCATAGCTCAGCAGGTGAGAGCACCAGATTTGACTCAGTTCAACCCTAAAAGGCTGAATGTCTGCCTCCTCCCTGACTCATGATATAAATCGGCCGAGGTGAATTTGAACATCTGGAGACATGGCAAGTATAGCCTCCAAAGTTTCCTTCTTTTCCTGAAACTTTTACATTTTCCTCCTTGATTCTAGGATCTCTGTTCATATTTCTGGGAAGCTTTGTTAATGGCAGAGGCAGGGTCTTGAAGTTCTTTTGTGATTCACTTCAGACGTGTCATTCTATAATTTTTATATCTATTTTTCATCATATATTTATCCATCTTTGTATTTATTCATAGTTGAACATAAACTCAGTCTCACATAATTTCCACTTCTTTTAATTTTTTTTTAACAGCTGAGATTTCCTTCTCTACAATCAATCCCCAGAAATGAACTAGTTAGCTAGTTAAAAGTATTGTGATATTTCAAGTTTTTGATAGACATTGCCAATTAGTCCTCCACAAAGGTTTTGCAAGTCTGTAGTACTCCTAGCAGTAAGCATCCATTATGGTTTTTTTTTTTT
>ML098046.1:12459-27922 GCA_003697995.1 Taxidea taxus jeffersonii
TTTTTTTTTTTTAATTATTACCGATTTTTCTTAAATTAAGAGGATCATGCTTATTGGGGGAGAAAATTAAGCAGTACAGAAGGCTATAAATACCCAATCCCACTTCCCAGAAATTCTGCTAATAGACCTTTTATCTTTCAGTCAAAAGCTTGCACATGTGTGTACATATGTATAAACTAAGATCCTACTAGACATATTATTTGGTCACTTGAACCTATGTGCTTAACAGTATACACAAGTCACTGTCCTACTCTAGTACATGCTCTACTCATTCTTTATATGGCTGCCAAGTTTTTATTGTATGACTGTACCTTAATTTTGTAAACAAAGTTTCTACCACCCATTATATTGCAATCTCACCTTCCATGCAACAAACTTTCTGCATATGTTCCCATATTTCAGGGGCCCCCATACTGTAATTTCTGATTCTGTAGATTACCTTGGGATTTATACATCCCCTGCCCCATGTGAGGTGGGATATTTTTTTTAATTGCAATGTTAGGAGATAAAGGTCCGGTGGAGGAAAGGAGGGTGTCATTTCAGAGGCTATCCCAGTACAACATTTTTTAACTGAGGTATAGTTGAAAAACAGTGTTATATTAGTTTTAACTGTACCACAGAGTGATTCAACAATTCTATACATTACTCAGTGCCCATCACAGTAAGTGTGGTTACCATCTATCACCATACAACATTATTACAATATTACTGACTGTGTTCCCCATGCTGTATTTTTCATCCTTGTGATCTATTTGTTTTATAACTGGAAGTTTGTACTTTTTAATTCCCATTACCTATTTCACCCAACCTTTTAACACCCTCCACCCCCCACAACCACCAGTCTGTTCTTTGTATTTCTGATTCTGTTTCTGTTTTTGTTTGTTTGTTTGTTTGTTCACTTCTTTTGATTTTTTAGATTCCACATACAAGTGAAGTCATACAGTAATCTTTCTCTGTCTGAATTACTTCACTTAGGTCCATCCATGTTATTGCAAATGGCAAGCTCTTATTCTTTTTTGTGGCTGAGTAATATTCCAGTGTGTGTGTATGTGTGTGTGTATGTGTGTGTGTGTGTGTGTGTGTGTATCACACTTTCTGCATCCATTCATCTATCTACATACACTCAGCTTGCTGAAATTTCTTATTCTTGATGCCCAGAGAATGCAAGGCAAACTGCCTACTCTTTAAATATTTCTTATAATATAATAACCTCACTACTATACACTCTTGTTAATTTTTATTATGAATGATAATCTGAAGGATTTTTAGAGTTATTTTTAAAATAATAATTAAAATATCTTAAAAAATATATATCTGTAAAGGCTGCCATTCCATAAAAGAATTCAATGGATTTTGTTCTTTTTCTTGTCTTGCTGGTAAATCAACAATCTCTGACTCATTCCTGTTTATTCATTTCCAAGACCCATATTGCTGACTGCCAAAATATAATTAATTTCCTTCCAGGTAACTTCCTAAAACCTTTAATTTACTGAAGCTCTACTTTTTGCAGAAACATAGTTGAAAGAGACAATATTTATGATGGAATTGCAGAAAGGTATTCATTTCATATATTCCTCCAGTTATTTTAAAATCAATTTTCAGATTATGCAGTGTAATTGAGGAGGTTGTATGAATAAATGTGATCTTTTTCCTCTCTGCAGAATTACTTGAACAGTATTATGCTTTGATATTAGCCCACTGGCCTGTATTGAAGGGCAGTGTGAGAAACAGACCAGGGAGAGCAGCCCAGGCCAAGTGTCAGTATTGTCTTTTAATTGAACAAGGAATATACTATTTCCTCCCTCTTCAACATCGGGTCAGTCAGAAATCTAGATTCATGCTTTTTCCTTATTTTGAGGACCCAACACTCCATTTAGAAGATGTTGTCTTTCAGGGTCTATCGTTGCTATAGAATGACAAAATCTTACTTTTTCTCCTCAGAGCAGAGGAGCATGTGTTGTTAGAGTCGGTCACAGCATATTCATCACATTTGCAATCCTTACATTAGCTCTCTGTTGCATAGCCAGAACTGATTCTTGCATTCTTTTTTTTCTGATTTCTTAAAGGCTTTTGGCACTGTCTTTGTCCATCTAACATAGCTGGTTTTGTCTCCATCACATCTGTTAGCATGATCACATGCATTTCTTTAACATCAAGTGGGCTTGAGAATCTTGAAATGGTGATCAGAATTTGGCAATTATGCTCAATTTCATTTGTTTATAATTTTATGTCAGTGTATTCAAGAGATTATTGTCTTTTTGTTTTTTTTCCCTGTATTTTCTTTCTTACTTTCTTTTCTGTGCTTTTTTTTAAACTCCATATGATTTAGAGTACAGATATTCAGTCTATAGTTTACTGATTTTTATGGGTGATTTTAGACCTCTCCCCCATTTTCCTATTGATTAAGGGCCTGTAAACCTTGTAGCTACTAGAAGCTGCTAGAAAGCAGGGCTTCAGAAGTATGATATTAATACATGATAAAATAACCTACCATAAAACCTACAAAGCCTGAGGATAAAAGCTCATAAGAAATGCCAAGGAGTTGATTATCCATTCTTGAGAATAGTCACACATTAAAGTCTACCTTCTCTGAGAGGAAGATGAGATGAAGATGATCCAGGGGCAGGTTGCATCCAAGTAAGATTTCACAGTCCTGAAGTATATTACTTCACAAGGTTGATTAGAATCTACCTGTTCATAACAGGCGTGATTTCTGTCAGTCTAGAAGCATGGTTGCATCTGAAGAGAAGACAGGGGAATGTTCCGCATTCATTTCCAATTCTATCAAGTCCTATGGTCTAGTTAAATTCACGACACTAATAAATTTCAACTTGATGTGTTTAAAGCTATGAATCATAACGGTTGTGTGATAAAGGATAGTTTTTAAATCCTTTGAGGATATGTTTATTTGAATAAATATCATATACATCTAATATCATGACATCAAGGCAACACCAAAACAAAGAGCATTTACCTATACTTTAATGGCAACTTAAAAGTAGCTATATTTTCTGGGAGGAATTTATTATCACTTGTTCAGTTTACTAAGAAGCTGCAAATTAGCTGAGTTTTTGTCTTCTTTGGGGAAACATAGACAAAAGAAAGAAGAAGTGCTGGAAAAGAAGAAAATGTCTGAATTATGTGGTTCCATAAGATGTTGGTTTACAATTTTATGTTCTTTATTCAAGAATAGCTACAAGATCTTAAGTTATCCTAAGAGGCGGAAGTTCCTTAAAATGGTTAGGTATAATTATTATAATATTTACTGATTTTTTCCTTCTTAAAGGTGTTCCATCACAGCCTTGATTTCCCATCACTTTGTGAACAAGCTGTGATCCAAGTATTGGACCCAAGATGGATAAAATGATACTTTAAATCTAGAGACCATATAAAGCAGGAATAGGAACAGAGCTCTTGGTGTCAGAGAACCCTGTCTCTTTCACTTCCTTTGGGAAATTTGCTGAAACACTCTGAGACTGTTTCTTCATCTGTAAAATCAATTTTAATAATCCCTGCCTCATAATGTGTCTTAAAGGGATATTCTAAGGATTAAATGACAAAGTGTTCAAAAGTATAAGTTGCCTGACACATTATAAATGCTCCAAATACTGTAGTTGACACTAGTTTTTCTTGTTGTTGTCTCTAATTATTATTCTGTGGAATGTCTGAGTGGTATATGGTGTGGTGACACAATGAAGGTGTTAAATGAATGTTTTCATGATTAAAAGTGGCGTGGGTGAACAAGAGGTCTGGAGGAAAAGTGTGACTCAAAGGCAAACCTTTCCAGAATGCTGACCAGACAACACATTTTTGGCTCCATCAAACAGAGCAAATATGCCCAAGATCAGAGCCCTTCAACAGGTCCATGGAGCCAAAGCTCTGGGAACCAACCATCTCCACCACCCAGGTCATCTAACCTATCCCAGCTGGTGCGCTTCATGTCAGGAAATGTGAATCAGAAAGAGGATGTGATCCTGGCAGAAAAAACCATCATTAAAGTGATCATTTACAGTGTTTGTTTTGAACAGGAAGAAGCTTGGTACCTGCTCATAGATGACAATGCACCTGAAGCCATGAGAGGGAATAGTTCTGGGCGAGCAGTCAGGAACCCCGATCTGGTTTTATTTTGTCACTGATGTGCTACAAAATCATTGGTAGGACATATCTCTTGAACTCTCAAAGTCTTAGCTCCCTCTTCTGAACAAGAGGATTGGACAAAATGACCAATAATGTGTTTTTCAACTTTTTGTCAACTTTACTAGTCTATATTAATTTCTTTCAATTTATTAGTCTGTAGTCTATTTAGTCTATTAAGATTATAATTAGTCAACTTATTAGTCTTTTTTTTTTAAAGATTTTATTTAGTTATTTGTTAGAGAAAGCACAGGCAGACAGAGGGAGAGGGAGAAGCAGGCTCCCCGCCAAGCAAGGAGCCCGATGTGGGACTCGATCCCAAGACGCTGGGATCATGACCTGAGCCAAAGGCAGCTGCTTAACCAACTGAGCCACCCAGGCGTCCCTCAACTTATTAGTCTTTGATTGCACATTTACAGTTCACAAATTTTTCACTAGAGATTTATACCTTAGTAATGTAAAATAAAGCACAATCCCCACTCTTTACTTTTTGTCTGTTCAGTGGTTGGCCCACATGAGTGTTGAAAGTATGAATAGGAGAATTACCATATAGTTTTCCGAATTAACTAAATAATGGCTGATAAGTCAACAGAGTTCAAAAAGTTAAAGCTTACAATCTCATTCACATTTACACAAGGAATATTTTCCAAAAAGTTAGATATTTATGGTGAGTAAGGCAGAGTGAACATATTTGCATGTAGTTGTCTCTGGACAGCTGTGGAAAGATTAAAATTTTAAAACCAAGGGCCAAAGTGATTAGTTAATTTTGCCCTAGTTTGTTTACTAAAGAAATGAGACTTTTTTTTTTAGTAGAATTTTTTTGTTATTTTTTAATCAAAAGTTGAGTAAATATTGAATGTAGAAATTCAAGTACAATTAGTTGACTTGCTCACATGTACCTTTTTAAACGGTTTATAGAAATGTCCTGGGGTAGGTCTTAGTTCATTCCCTATTCCCCCCACTGAATTGTTAAATAATATCACTGACTACTTTTTATTTTGTAATGCCTTTCAAAAACTTTGGAGAACATCTCTAAGGGAGACATTTTCAATACATTGTGCATTTCATTTATTTCTCATTGGAAGAATCAAAGGTTTCCAAGAACTTGTGAGAGCTGCATTCCATCCTTCCTCAGTATTATATGCAAGACCTGATTTTTAAAAAAAAATTTCATATAGGGAATATCAAGCTTATATACAGACTTTCTTGTGTCACCCATAAAAACAGTGGCACAGTAATAGTTAAGTCACCACTAGAGCAGTAGAAAACAACCATAGAGACATATTTTTATTTTTTACTTATCTCAAAGACCTTTCACTTTATCTCAAGAAATGGAGCATAATGATGAAAGTAATCTCTTGTTCAGATTTTCTTTGGTTATATACTATCTACAGTATTAAGAAAATAAAGATCTATGTTCACCTCCTCTTTGTCTCTTCAATTTCTCCAGACTGTGGAATGTTGGGATTCATACTGTGAATGCTCTGAAAATCAATTATTGTCAGATTCTGTTTTCAGGGCTGCCAGACAATATTTTGGCTCTACTTCAGTCCATTTGGAACACAGCTGTTAAGTTGTTGACAAAAAGTAAGGAAATATGAACATGTTCCACCCTTTAAAAAAAATTCCATTTGTTGGCAACCATCTCGATGGATTTGAAATTTTCTTATTGGAGAGCAAGTTAGTACCACTTTCTGGCATCCTTTTGAGCTGAACCGGTCGTCTCTGTGTTCCAACACACATGGCACCCTTCATTCACCACTTGGAATATTCAGAATTTATTTTTGATCATTAACTTGAGCTTTAAATTATTCTGTTAAAAACTGCCCCATAACTTTAAGTTTTCCTTAGATTTAATGTCTTACTGGTCTCACCACTTCTCCAGGTGCATTTTTTAAAAAAGACTAGTGAGGCGAGTTAGCATTGATTTACTTCTAAAGGGTTAGTGGTTTTATTATTCTGCACGCTTTTTATTGCAAGTAATAGAAAATACTACTCAATTAAACAATGCATAATATTTAACCACTTATCTAAGAAAATAGGGAAATTATAATTATATATATTCTATGTGTATATGTCTTTGTTTATATTAAAAATAAAACCAATGGAAATATAAACCATATTTTTTGAAGTTTTCCTGTAGGAAGAGAGCAAGAACAGGTTAGAAGGAACAGGAAAAGAAACTGGATTTCCTTGAACATAGTTTGTTTGTAGATGTCTTTCAAATTATACAAGTATTCATTTAATAACAAAAAAAGAAATAAAAAGAATTTCTAAAAATTAAAACACAAAAGATCATAAGTGAATTTAACCATGTACCTAGCTATCAGTGGTACCCAATTGAACTTTCTGTGATGATGAAAATACTTGCCATCTGCACTGTTCAGTATGATAGCCTCTAGCTACATATGACTATTGAACATTTGAAATGTGTTTAGTGTTACTAAAAACTAATTTTAAATCATATCTAATTAATTTAAAGTGTATGCTTAATAGCCACAATTGTCTAGTGACTACCATACTGGACAGCTCAGAAGCAGAATAATCACACAAAGAGGAAGTACTGCGAGTGATTTTAAAATGCAATAATTTGGTTGCATATCCCTAGTGAGGTAATAACCTAAAGCCAGAAGAACTTAAAAATAATATTAAGCGTTTTCAGTAATGACATCTTTATAGTAATATTGGTGTTATTCTGAGCCTTTTAGGTGTACACTGTGAATAAATGAAATGAGTAATTATATTGATATCTTTGAGAACTCAATTATTTGGCATGATTGGAAGCAGATAAGACTGAAGGCTGATTAGGTTAAGTCAAAAAAATTTCAAAACATCTTTATAAAATCATGATGTATGTTTACATAAGAAAATATTTCCTAACTGTTCACCAAAAAGGCCTAGGTAGAAACAATGACCAACTTAGTAGTAGTAACAGCACCTCTAGTGCTCAGATTATGGTCTTTAATTGCCTTTTCTCACTATAAAGAAGTAGGTCATTCAAAGTTTGGGTCAGGAAACTTATAAGATAAAGCTGGAACATCTTGCTGTCGTAAAAAACAGGGAATGCATTCAAAGATGGACAGAATTAAGTAAAAAAGACTCGGGGCCAAGTTGAAAAGCTCCCACTGACCAAAAAATGGAAAATTGATGCAATAGAATGAATAAGAACTGCAATGGGTTGAAAAACTTCAAATATGTAGGGGCACCTGAGTGGCTCAATCAGTTTTTTTTTAAACTTCAAATATATATATTTGAATATATATATATATATATATATTTGAGTATATATATATATACACATACACATATATACAAATATACATATATACATATATATGTATACATATATATATCTTGAGTTTACATTAATATTTTAAAAACTCAGTAATCTTTGAAAGTGCTAGAAAACAAACTTATTATTTTGAAAAGCTAAATAATCAAGCATTTATTCTGCCTTTTCTATATGGACTATTCTTTGAAAAACCAAAGAATTGTTGAAAGAAATTTTCTTTTTTTTTTCTTTTTTTTTTTTAAGATTTTATTTATTTATTAGTTAGAGAGAGAGAGCGAGCACAGGCAACAGAGAGGAAGGCAGAGACAGAGGGAGAAGCAGGCTCCCTACCGAGCAAGGAGCCCAATGCGGGACTCGATTCCAGGACACTGGGATCATGACCCGAGCTGAAGGCAGCTGCCCAACCAACTGAGCCACCCAGGCGTCCCGAAATTTTCTTTTTATAACACTATTCTAGCTAATGATTAAAGAAGTAATGAGGAAATTAAAATATCACTGTCTTCCAACTCCTGATGAATTAATGGATTTAGGTAATAATCACCAATGAATAATAATATCTTTAAGAAATGATAGGTATATGCTATGATGGATGTATACTGCTTTTTGTTTGTTTTATTTTGAGGTTTTTTTTTTTGTTTTTTTTGTTTTTTGCTGATGGAAACATGAAAAAAGTATAGCTTGTCTTGCAAAATAAAAACAAACCAAAAAAAGCCCATAGTCAAAACCCAAATATGATCATGCATCTAGATCTAGATCTATCGATTTACATAAACAATAAAAAATAGAAGACCTGATAAAGGATGGAATACTGTAGCAAAGGTCAGCAAACTATGGCTTGTAGATCAGTTTGGATTTTGACTGGAACAAACATTTTGTAAATAATCTGAAAGAAAAATTTAAAAATCTAAATACTGTTGGGATATTGGTGATTTTGAGACATTTTTAAGCTTTCTTTCTGTTTTGTTTTAGCTATGATATTACACTTATCTTTTTAAGAGCACATATCTTTTAGATATATATTCTGAATTCTTTACAGAAGAAATAACACATTGTCTAGGATTTGTTTTAAAATAATCCAGGGGTAGAAAGTGAGTGGGTATAAAGATGAGACAAGAGTGGCCATTTAGTGGGATCCGTTGAACATGGTGATGGATAATTTGTGTTAATTATACTATTTTCTCTACTTTCGTATAAGTTTGAAGATTTCCACAGTAAGTGTTTAATGCCCCTTTTCACAAAACTTGCATTCTAATGGAGGAAGAGATGATCATTAAGATAAATATATATTGTAAGTTAGAAGGTAAAATGAGTTTAGTAGAAAAAACTGTAAGATTTTGAGGGAGAAAGGATATGAAATGTTGATAGGGTGCTATTGAAATTTTTGAGAAGGTCACTTGGCCTATGCGGTATATAAACCACCTATCCCACCCCTAGGTCTGGGGACAAAGTTGACTTTAGCCCTTGGGGAAAACTGCCTAAAGAGGTACTTGCAAGCACGCACTCTGGAACTCAGCTCCCTAGGTCCAAATCCCAACTCTGGCACTTACTGGCTGTGTGAACTCAGGCAAATTCCTCAGCCTTTCTGTGCTTCAGGTTCCTCATGTTGCATGTCTTTAGTAAATGTCAAAACATCACTGATATGGAAATTGATGCTGAAAGTCTTTTAAAAAATTAATAGGCTTCTTAATCAGTACACAGTGGTTCTCAAGTTTATGTACATCAAAATCAGCTAAAGGGCTTGTGAAAATACACAGTGCTGAGACCCACCTTCTTCTCCACCCCCAGAGTTTTTAATTTATTAGGTCTGCTGTGGAGCTTGAGATGTGTTTCTGACAGGTTCCCAGGTGAGAGTGATGATGCTGGTCTGGGCATCCTTAAAAAACCATTGCTCAGAGAACTCCCTTATTCTGTTGTCCATTTCAAAGGGAAAAAGGATGAATAAACACACATTACCTTAATAAAAATTTTTTTTAAAGAAATCTTCGCTACCCTAACTTCATATAACAGAGGAAACGATATTCTTAGTTTTACACCAAACTAAGAATGTGAGTTTTCTTTTGGTTTTTATGACTGAAATGAAGGAAAACTGCACTTATAGGGTAAAAATGACATACCAGCTGCAGATTATTTTTCCCATTCTTTTTTTTTTGTAATAAAAAAATTCAACGTAGCCAGATAATTTCTCACCTACTCATCTCCATCTAAAACAAGACACCATCTGTTATGTATCCACTTAATCAGCACCGTGACAAATTGGAGCACACTCAGGCCTCTGATACCATATACCACTCACCAGGAGTTTCTGACTAGACCTTTGGAAGGTCCTGATCAGAGGCTGTGAGGACAGCTGGCCATTAGACTGCAGCTGGATACAATCAGAGAAGATGCCCCCAAGGACTCCCACCAAATAAGTAGGGTCAAACAGCCTGGCTAGGATAACGCTTGGAAAATGAGTTACCTGGGGTCTGGGAGGATTCTGAGTTTGATTTACTTTTTAAGAAGGTTAAGTTATCTTTCAAAAGCAAGTCTCTTTTCTCTTTGTGCCCATCAAACATGAAGTGTGGATATTGAGAGTTTTCAGCATGTTCCCAATCTGTGCCTGGGTTGTCACTGCAGTGCTGGCTCGCAGACAAAATGCCTCTATGCATGGAATGGAGGGTCTAATTTTTGTTCCTGCTGGTCTGGGGTGACCTGTCAACTGAAGCTACACAATCCACACCACTTCAGAACTCCCCTCCAGCAGCTACAAAGAGCTCTCATCTCTTTGGTTGCTAACAATCCATTTGAGTTCAAGAGCAGAGAAAGCAGGTGGGCATTTGAAATGAGAGGGGGAAAAATCAGCTAGAGGAAAGGAAATAGATAAAAAGCAATGGTATATGAAGGGGGAAATTTGAGTTGAAATTTGGAGACTGTAGTCAGGGGCAATGAGATTAGCAACTGAAGCTTCAAGAAATATTGTAGGTGATTTAAAAAAAAATATATATATATATATGGTAAAGGGGATGAGGAAAGAATATAATGATACCGAACCACAAAAGCTATGCAGATGATAACTGTAGCCTTAAAAGGATGATCTATTTCCATGTCACCAACTATTTAGCCTTAAAAGCAAAAATCATGTATGTAATTTGAACCAGTTTCATGAAGGCATTTTTCACAATTTCCTTAGTAATCCATATGTAATATTGGGGAAAAAAGGAAAAAAAATACTTAGGTCTGTAACAAATAAAGTACACAGACAAAATAAGCCCATAGGAGTATAATTCTAGAATGCAAAAGAGGAATTGTTTATTTAAGGAATAAAGAGGAGATAAGAAATATTTGAAATATTCTTAGCTTTTTACTTTTTTCTTTCTTTCATCTGGTAAAAGTTTGTGAGAACTGGCTGTGTGCCAGGCACTCTTTCAAGGAATGAAGGATTCAGCAATGAGCAAATAAGATAAAAATCTCTGCTATCAACTTTTAGTAAGCAAGAGAATACATTGAAAATTTTGTTGAACTGCAGATTCGTGGGCCCGAACTCAAGATTCTGCAGTAAATTTATGAAAGGGCCTGAGAATATATACTTTAAATACAAATTTAGGTGATTCTGATAGAAATATTCCCGATAGGTATTTCATTCACTCTTAAGACATCAGCTGTCTCTCTCATGTGAGCACTGAGTCTATCTTCTCAGCTAAATCCCTGAGCTCTAGACCAAATTGTCTCCTGGGCATTTGCAACCCGGCCTTAGGAAGGCAAATGCTACAGAGAAAGAAAGAAAGACAGACAGAAAGAAAGAAAGAGGAATGGGAGGGAGGGAGGAAGGAAGGAAGGAAGGAAAAGAAAGAAAGGAAGAAGGGAGGGAGGGAGGCAAGGAAATGACTTCTAAGTCCAAACCTATACTTCTTTCTGCATTTCCATTTCCATGGGAATCACCACCCTCTAGATACCAATGAATGAATTAGCAGTTCATTTTAAAATCATACCCTTCTCTTCCACAAATCTAGTCACCCAAAGCTTTAGGGACTATTTCCTTGATATCTAGTATTTTCTGTTTTAGGTCAGCCTCATTAACTGCCACCTTGACTATTTCCAGAGTCTTCCAACTGTTCTCAGAATCTGTTCGTCTGTTGTTTCCAGTGTGATCTTTCTAAAATAAAAATCAATTATGTAACTCCCCTATTGGTAGCCCCATTACCAACTCAAAATCGCCCACTGAACAAAAGCCAAGTTTTTTTAAGATTCTTTATTTATTCATTTATTTGAGAGAAAGAGGGAGGGGCAGTGGGGCAGAGGGAGAAGAGGAGAGAGAGGGAGAGAGAGAGAGAGTCTGAAACAGACTCAGAGCTGAATGTAGAACTGAATGTAGAAGGGCTTGATCTCATGACCATTTGATCATGACTGACACAAAATCAAGAGTTGGATGTTTAACCAACTGAGCCACCCAGGTACCCCTAAAAATCCATGTTTTATGGAAAGGTTAAGTTAATCCATGATGTGGTGGCCTCTCCAGCATTTTCCTCTTGGAGAACCTCTTCCAACCTTCCAAAGCCCTACAATTCAGCCATTACTCAATCATACCTTTCCCTCTGTGATGTCTTTGCACATTCTGTGCCTTCATGTGCCTAGAATGGCCTTCTTCATGCTCATGGCCGCATGATGAATGCCTACTCATCTGTCAACACTTCATTATAAAATTGCCTGAAATTTTTAAAATTCTGAAGTTACTTTCTCACTTCCCAAAGAATTGATTTCTTTTCTTTGTGCCTCTATTGTTACCATCTACTTTTAATATAGCATCTATAACCCCATTGAACACAAATTTCATCACTTGTGTGTCTCACTTGGGTGTGTCTGCAAACCTCTTAAAGATATGGAGCTTATTTTGTTCTATATGGGACCTTTTATCACAGTGTCTTAGATGAATGAATGGGTGAATATCATGACTCATCAATAAATAGAACTGAAAGTTTTGTGAAATAGATTTTTATATATCTTGTATTTTGCTCTAGTAAACTATTTTCATTTACTTGTCCTGTCATATTTAATCTGAATCAAGTAAAGCATAGTGCTTCCTTTAGTTGGATGACAGTTTGTACCTGTATCTTTAACAGTTAAATCTCAAATTGAGTTCTTTAGTGGGCCCTTTGTCCAAGTATTATAGATCGTAGATTTTTGTTCTTGAGCAGACAAAAGCTGAGCTTCTCAGCTTCCTTCTTGCATATACATTTGGTTTCATAAGCTTTGTTTATACCTAAGGAAGCTTTGGTTATAAGCTTTGTTTATACCTAAGGAAAGAAACTGATTACTGGTCATGTGTTCTAATAGGAGAAGAATGACTAAGATTTTTTGGCCTAAACTATTTTCACAACATCTGGATTAGGAGGGAATAGAGCCTGTTTTCTTTTACCGTAACAGAGAGACTCCAACTACTTTCCTATCATGGCCGAGTGGGTCAGGTATCTCTCTAGGTTTCAGGTATTTTTTTAACCCAACATCAAATGAGCTTTATTATATAACCCAGGTCTTCTTAATTGCTCAAAGGATGCAGAGGTAAGTCCGCCACTGATCTTGTTTATGAAATAGAAGGGGATAGTAATGTGTTTATTTGTTGCCATGATTTATTTTTTAAACAAGTGTGTCTGCTTATTCAATGTTCTGATGTACTTTGAGTTGTTCTTCAATCGGTAGCAATAGGTTCATAATTTTCCATCTGCACTGCACCCAGCTTCCATGAAGTTAATGGGGGGTATTTGGTAGATGATGATAACCCCACATTTCTGCAGCCTTTTGTATTTACAATGCACTTTACCAGGCATAATCATCCTTATTTGATGCCTGGCAGTTTTATGAGAATAGAGTGAAATTTACTGGCTAGTAAATGCTAGCAGACTCTTGTGCGTGCCCTTGTAAGGATCACTTCCTTACAGACTGGGATAAGTGACACCCTTATACCCTCTGACCAAATAAATTTCTAGCCTAGCATGCAAGAAAATATTTAGAGGAAAAAAAATGTAGATTATTTCCCTGTGCTCCTTTTCCCGTTATGTATTACTTTGTTGTAGCTGAAAAATAATAGTGAGAGAAGCAATGCTTTACCTTCAGGTAAAAGCGTCTTTGAATGAGTCTTTTAAAGATTCCAGATGCTTAAATGCACATTTACAGCAGTCGTTAGAAAAAATCATTTTCAAACAGAACCGTTTGCCCCTTATTTATTCCTCTAAATAATTCCTACACTAAAAAAAAAAAAAAAAAAAAAAAAGAATCCTGACAATTACCTGAATAATAAGAGAAATCTTACTGTGGTTAATTGTCAGTTGAGAGAAATATAATGGTGTAAGTAGCACTTTCAAAAGGTATTTGTCTTTTCTGTATCTTATAGTTCAAAATTATGTCTCCTGATTTTTGAAGCACCAATCTTGAGTTGTTTAAATTCAAGGACTTCATCTGTATAGAGCTAGGAATTGCCAAGATATTAATACCTGCATTTTTATGAAACATTCTAAAGTCAATAGGAAAGAGGTTTCTGAATAAAAGCCTTAAAATTACCTTATGAATTATTAATTACAGGGCATATTACCTTTGAATTATAAAAGCCCAGAAAAATGGAAAGGAGAATTGAAAAACATCAATCTCAGGTTCTTTAAAAATGTAATACCAATCATTTGAGCAGTGTACAAATCTTTTATTAAAGATAAAAAGGAGGTGATACGTTTTTTATTAACTGGAGGATATGTTCAATCCACATGATTAAAAATCTCATTACTAACTCAAGTCAGGAAAGTGATTTATTACTGAAACAGAATGGGAGGCATTCGGTTGTCCATAGCAGCGTTTATCAGGAGTAGAACTATCAGTTTGTATCTATTTTAGCATGCTTAATATTTTTTAAAGGTGGCCTTGCCATCTGTTTGAAGAATTGAAGATATTTTTCTAAAGTTGGCAAGCTGAAAGCAAAACATTAAAGCAAAAACATTAGCTGTTTTTCATTTAGCTTAAAGTTTTAAGTCTTAGAAGTAAAGATTCCATTTGTACTTTAATGAAGGTAAAGTTTTCCAGTGTAAAGGAAAAAAATAATATGGAGCCTATTATGGTTCCTGGTTTCAATATATATATTTTTAAAGGTTCCAGTTTGTAAATATTTATTATAGGAAGACAATCACGGGGGGTATGGAGGAGAGATAATGTTATGTGTATTTAATATTTGCAATGACAAAAATTATTATTATTATTATTAATATTATCATCTTTTAGATACATTGGTACCTAGGCTGTTATTGCTTTGTTTTTAAGAGTAATTTTGATAATTGCTTTCTGAATGATTTCATAATCCCTCCAGTCTCAATTCAATATCTAAGGTATTATATTTAGAAATCAGTCCTTTATTATTAACCTAATTATTTACTACTGAATTTCATTTGTTGTTGTCCATATTATAGTGAAATATCCCTCCAGATGTCAGGGAAATAAATGAAGGTTGATGCTGTCAAGATGTGTTTCATGGACATTGAATGGAACCTGAAAGCTGGGCCTAATCTGGCTTGGTGTAGGGGAAACAGGGTTTAGTATAGAGAAAATGTGGCCATTTTCCTAATATACTCAGGTGAGGATGAGCTTGCAATGTTGGGAAAATAGTGAAAAAATGGCTTGGGGAGAAATGGTGAGGAAACAAGCTTTGGCTGTTCATCAAGAGCTTGAAGGGATGAGTTTGGATAGCTAAAACAGGACCCAGTTATGGGAAATTCAGGATCAGACTGCAGTTATAGGAAAGAGTGGCAGCTTTTATAAAAAAGAACTGGTGGAAAGAGAAAATAAAGACTCATTCACTGGGCTGGGACATTTAATTTGGGGAGACCAGCCAGAATGCTAGAAGGAAATGGTCCCATGAGCAGTAGATGATGAGGCCCAAGGCAGGAGGAACTGAAAAATTATGTTGGTAAAAAAAGCTCTTTAAAAAAAAAAATAAAAAGATCTTGAGAGTAAAATTTACTAGACAACTCTGATTTTCGTATCATTTGCTTATAGTTTGTTTTATATAATTCAATAGGTTTTTTT
>RCUC01110443.1:0-10928 GCA_003697995.1 Taxidea taxus jeffersonii
TTCTCACTCCTGAGAAAGTCCCCACACATGTGTGGCCTCTAGACCCTTGCTGTCTTCTTCACCCTACTCCCCTCTACCCCCTAGGTCTCAATCCCACGTGTTTTGCTCTGGTTGGAAAAGATCATCTCCCCTCTGTTTTTTTGCATTTGCTGCTCCTGGCTGCAAGGAGCACATCCCTCTCCCTCTGGCCCTTAATGTTAAATCAGGACCCTGTAGAAAGTCTCTACACAACAGACAGAAAACCTGTTAAATTTTATTATAATTACTTGATGGAAGTATCATTTCTTAATTAGCAGTAAGCTCCTTGATAAGAGGGGTCATGTCTGGCTCATTGCTGTGTCTCCAGCTAGAGCAGGTACATAATAGGTGTTCAGTAAATGTTTGTCAACGGAATTAACAAGGGATCTTGGCAGGAGAATCTGAGAGGTAGACTTGTGTATGGGCTGTGTGGCTGCTGGATGACTTGGGGGTCACAGGGATGGTCGAGGAGAAAAGGGGGCTTAGGGAGCCCCTTCTCAAATGTGGGGGGAGATAAGGGAGGTTTGCGGAAGGTGGGAACTTTTCTCTGATACCAGAAGGCAGCTCTTCCCAGATGCCGCAGGAACCTGCCCTACGTGAGTTGGTCGAGTAAGGATTTCTGTTGTGCCCTACGTACACTGCCAACTCCCTGCAGCCTGGTGGGAGCCCACATGGAGGAAGAGGCTGAACTCATTGCCAGGGAGGCTGGGCCTGGAGCCCTGCAGCTCTGCACTTCAGTTTGTCCATGAATGTGCTGAGCAGCTGGGGATAGCCCCCAAGATCCTGAGGACAGACGCACCAAGACGGCCAGTCAGTCCCAGCCCCTTCCCTACCTCCAGGTCTCATTCACTGCTCTTTAGAGTCTGTTTGCTCAGCTCGGTTCTGGTGTCTAACCTGGCCAGCCCTTCCTCCCTGTGGCAGGAGATCATAGCATCCTGCCCTCTGTGGCCACAACCACATTGCCTGTGGCTTGTCTCAGCAGAGCCAAGAAGAACTGCATCCTTTGCTTCTAACTTCAGTCAGGCATGGGAACCCCTGAGGGCCAGGCACCTGCAGGAGTGGGGGGTCTGGGCAACTGCAGTAGAATTGGGCTGGACAGTGGCATACTCCCTTCCCACCAGCCCCCACCCCTGTACCCTGTACCCACTTGTGGCTGCTGCCCCTTGGACCCACAGGGTAAAGGCTGTAGTCTGCGGCCCAGCGAGGGCCTCGGAGGCTAGTGGTAATAGCTCATGTTTATCAAGTCATGCTTTGGGCCGGGGACTCTGCTAAGCCTTAAGAGGCGTGCCGTCACTGAATTCTCACAGCTTTTTGCCCCGGAGAAGTTAAGTCATTTGCCCAGGGTGACAAGCTGGCAAATGGGTTTACTTTAGAGCAGCATTCTTCCTACTGTCCTTTCGTTCCTCTGCATATCCACTGGGCATCATCCCAGATGGGATGGTGTCTCCAGCTGTCCCCACTTAGGGTAGGAATGAAGTGTGGCCACAGATGGCCTCCTTCCCCAAGGAATAAGCAGAGGATCAGAGAGGGCAAGGGACCTGTAATGGGTCACGGAGTAAGCTAATCATGAGTCTGGGTCACTGCCTTTTATTTCCTAAGCCCCTACACTTGGTGAGCAGAGGAAGCACGCACGTCCCCGCGCGTCCTTGGAGAGGTCCAGAGCAGGGATAGGGGCTCACAGAGGTTTCCACCTCCTGAACATGCAAGTCAGAGCCTTCCTTACAGGCTTCCTGTCCCTGGACAGGTGTGGGTAGGTGGGTGGCGTCCCTGGCCTTCCAGGGGCCCCTAATGGGCTGTTGCTCTCTCTGCAGGTCACGCTACATCTGTTTCACGATGCTCCAAACTGCCCAGCAGCACCAAGTCGGGCTGGCCCCGGCAGAACGAAAAGAAGCCCTCAGAGGTGGGTAGTGATGAGTGTGGACAAAGAGGAAGCGGTGGTGGGGAAGTGACAGGAGCGGACAGCTGTGGAGAGTGAGGGAGGGAACGTTGCAGATGCATGGCGGGGGAGCCTTCCCCCCCAGAGAGAACAGGCCCTGCAGAGCCAGGCCACTGTGGCTAAGTGCTGTGAATGGGAGGAGGGGGTGCGTGTGCCAGCAGTAGCCATGTACGTTGTTGTAAAGATGTTCCAGTTGAGCTGAGCAAGAGTAGAGGCCTTTCAAGGATCATAAGCAGGGTAATGACGTAGTCTGACGTGTTCACAGAAGGCTCCACTGGCTGCTGTGAGGAGAAGGGAAAATGTGGGCAGGGGTGGGAGCCGGGAGGACTTTCCTGCAGTTGTCCAGGAGAGAAGCCATGGTGGCTGACAGCCGAGTAGTGGCCGTAGAGGAGGAAGCAGTCAGATTTGGAATGTTCCGGAGGCTAAGCCAGGGGCACCAGGAGGTGCTGATACGGGGGTGAGGGCTGAGGTCTTCAGGATCATCCAATTAAGTCATCTCCTTCTGCCCCTGTCCCATGCATCTGCATTCTAAGCCTTCCGTACTTGGACCTGGGGTGTTTCTTATGGCAGGTATGCATGCCTTCTCGAGCTGTGGAGAAGAGCACCGGGGGTGGGTAGTGTTGGACATGAATGGACATCGTGATCCTGCTTCTTGTGGCCCCTGAAAAATCACATCCTAGGACCACGTCACACTCTCTCAGCTCCTCAGTGCATTGCGCTGGGCACAGAAGAGGCCCTTTGCACAGATGCAGCTGCAAGAGCATTGAGCTCCCAAGAACAGGAGGTTTGAATCTGGCCCTACAGCATAGCCAGAAGCTGGGCTGGACATTTCACTTTTTTAATCCTACTCAGTCTATCTGTTACAATGAGGAAATTGAGGATCCAGGGTTGTATAGCCAAGACCTGAAGCTCTTGAGGCCAACATTGCCACGGGTGGGAAGGCCCAGAGTCTTGGTGCATAGCCATTGAAGTAGAGTGGGGGAGGGTATCTTTGTTTTGAGCCTGGAGCCCCACTCCCCACTAACCACAGAAGTAGTCATGGCTTTGGGGGCAGTCCTGAGCAGCAGTAGTTAACCTGTCCCTTGGGGGTAGTGGGGGCATCTTCTGCAGAACCTTGCGTTTAGAAAAAAAAACTCCTTGAGCTGGCCTACCCTAGGACTCTCTTTTTTGTGTGTGTAGGGTGGGGGGTTGGGACCTGATGCCTCCCATCCCCATCTCCCAACCTAGTGTCCTCCTTTGGCCCCGTGGGAAAGGGGTAAAGATGGAAAGAGATGCCTCTAGGAATGCAGTAAGGACTGGGATGAAAGCTGAGAATTAGATGGGCATGGAGGATGCTGTTTTGAATTTCTTAGCGCCGTCTCGTACCAGCCCTGCTCAGTGGGTAGATGGATGTGCTCAGGGCTCAGGGCACTGGGATGCAGGAGGCAGAGTGTGCTTTTGGGACCGCCTCTCTTCTCCTCCACCCTCACTCCCCTCTTGCCCTCCTACCCC
Organism: Taxidea taxus jeffersonii; assembly: GCA_003697995.1. Taxonomy (NCBI): domain Eukaryota; kingdom Metazoa; phylum Chordata; class Mammalia; order Carnivora; family Mustelidae; genus Taxidea; species Taxidea taxus. The sequence continues at coordinate 3,446 of RCUC01110443.1, forward strand.
CATCTTAGAGCCACTGGGGCTCCCCAGTTACTATAGTTGCATTAGTAAAACAATAGCCACTTTTATGTTCTTTTCCTGTACCTAGGAGACAGGAATTCTCTGCCCTTTTTGGAGATGAGGAACCTGTCTCAGAATTCAACCTGCCCCTGCCCACTGTGGCTATTCAGGTTGGAGAAGAGTGGGTAGTTCTGGGGGGCTGCTGGGGATGGCTGGTTCCCCCAACTCTGCCTGCCATGCTTTCCTCAAGCACCAGGAGGAGGTGCGGCCGTTTCTCAAGGTAGCGATCCCAAGGGCAGGGCTGCCATCTGTACCCTGGATAGGCCAGGGACTGGGAGGAAACAGGTGTCAGTGAAGGCTGAGGGGAAAGAGTGATTTGCATGGGGCTAAAAATTCCCCTCCCTCTTGGGTTTTCCAGCACAGAGCCTTTGAACCTTTCTCCACCTAAAAATAGAATCACATCTTTGTAGGGGTGTCGATGCCCAGCGCTGCTGGGGACTGGTTCTGTGTAGCCCTGGGTTTGAGCCCCAGGGCCTCTGCAGGCAGCTCTGAGGCCTGACTGAAGACACCCGCCCTCAAGTCCTGGGCTCCAGGAGGGCTGAGGAAGCCCTCCCTGCCTTGAACTGTCACCAAGGACAAGTTTTTCCTCCCACAGCAGGCTGGAGTGCAGCCTGTGAGGTTTCCCTCGTCCCCTAAGTGAGGAGGCTGAACCATAGCCGGCATAAATTCCAAGTGATCATGGGGCCGAGAGGAAACCATCAATGAAAGCTTCCAAATTATTTGGCTCATGAGAAGGCGGAGATGAAAAGCAAGGATTTGGCGGCAGTTAATGTTTGCACTAAATCTCCTCGCTGGACTGTTCCCCTCTCTTTCTGTGAGTGGGTGAAGAGGAGGCCCTTTACCGTCTGTAGGGCCTGAGGGCAGAGAGCCTTGGTCACCTTGTTGGAAGGGGATTTGTGAGTACCATCTATCCAGTCCCCTGGAATAATGTATCTGTGGGGTGGCTCTCAGGCTGGTCATACAGTGTGTTTCCAGTCTGAGCCAAGATCCCAGCCAGAATGCTTATAAATTGATGTGCATGGTGCAGTCCCGTCCCTGGTGGGAGGCCATGGTTCCTTTGTCTCTTCATTTCTCAGTGTGGACAGTGATGGCATGGGGGATTTGATAACCAGGAGTTCTTAGCTTAGCTAGCAGCAGCACCAGCACATAGTGAAGCCAAAAGCCACAGTAAGGGCTGGGCTTGGGTCTATGCCAGACCAGCGGCTGCCCCTGTGATGACCTGCCAGGGGCCGCCCTTCTCAGTGCCCCCGAAGGTATAAATCTAGGGGCTCCCTCTATACCAGAGTAAGGTGCTGCAGGGCCAGGAAAAAAGTGCTCTGACCAGGAGTCAGGACCCTGGACAGGGCCGAGGCTTGGAGGCCCAGCTTCCCTTCTGGCCTTTAACCAGTCAGTGGCCTCCCTCAGCCAGAGTGAAAGAAGGGGTGGGGGAATACAGGCCTTAGTACTGGAGCTGAAGGGACAGGCCCAGGGATTCCTGGGAGAATGCATTTTTGGTGGAAGTGGACCAAGTCTGAAGTCGGCTGCAGGATCCCCTTTGGCAGTAGAGGTAGAGGGCCAACCCCAAGGACACAGGCTGCTCCCTTCCTCTGCTCTGCCTGCCTACGGGGTCCTAACAAAGCTGAGATGTGTCCCTTAGGGCTTAAATCAACAGGCCAGCCCTGAAGGAAGGGAAGGGCTTAGCCTGTCCTGGGAAGAGGGTACTAGTATATAAACCATGCTGTGGCCTTGGGTTTCTGGCCTGGCTTGTCTGACCAGATCACATAACCATTATTGGTGCTTACCACTTCGTGGATCCTATCTCTGTGAATCTGATGGATTCATGAAGGCTATTCTTTTAAATACTAATACCAGACCCCCATCCTACCTCACCCCTAGAGGTTCTAACTTAAATGGTCTGGAGTGGGGGCCTCAGGTCCCTGTACTTTTTTCGAAGCCCTTTTGTTGGAAACCAGGTTTGAGAACTACTGCCACAGACCTTTCTCCTTAATTTGCTAAGTTGGGAGTTCCTGGCTTGATCCGGGATCCCGGAGGGGACCCTGAGGTCGAAGGAGAAAGGGGTGGCCTTCCAGCCTGGTTTAGTGACCTAAGCAAAGTCAGGGAATGTGCGTGAGTGGGGTCCACCAGCTGATCCCCCCCCGCCAGTGGCCAAGGGACTGACGGTTTCTGCCAAACCATCGGCCTGGCCAGGGTATGAAGGACAGTTCAGGAGGAGACCTGAGGCTGGCCCCGTGGGTTGGAAGCTGCTATTTGAGGCTCTGTCTTTCTCAAGCCTGGTGCAGAGAGGCAGATGGAAGGGCAGGCCGAACGGTGGGGGATTCCCCTGGGTAGGGTTTTCAGGAAGTCTGAGTCCCCAGAAATCAGCCAGCAGGCAGGGACACGGGTCTTCAGGACCCAAGAGCTACTGATAGTGATTAAGCTGAGCAAGCATGTGAGGGCACCTGACAGGCCCAGCAGGATGCCAGGGGGAGAGGATGGGGGAGATGGAGAAAACGAAGGCCCTGTCCCCAGGGAGCTAGCCTTTGGTAGCAGGATGCAGGTGGTACACAGGAAAGCGTCTGTTAGAGGTACAGCCAGCTTTGCCACCGAGGAGCTGTGACTGTCCTTCCCTGAGGCTTGTGGAGCAAAAAGGTGGAGGAAGGGGGTGGCGGTGCAGACTGGCCTCCCTGGGATCGAAGTCTTGATGGTCCCAGAATGGGGTGGGATAGGAGTTGGGATGCATCTGTCCCTTTCCTTTGTAGGCCTTGGTGACAAATTGGTAAACCCCTAGATGAGAGAATAGGGCTCTCTGCAGTTTCCACAGGGGCCCTTTACCATACTCAGCTTCTTGCCCTTGGGGACAGGGCCTCAGAGAAAAAGATGATCCTTGTGAATGTGCAGTCTCTGTCACCACTGGGGTGTCCCCCAGACTCAGGGTCCATGAAAGCGCCTATCTAAGTTCCCCCCTAGAAAAGGCAGCAAGTGAAGAGCAAGGATTATTGGCTTGACCTGTTGCTTTTAAAAAAGGGGGAGCCTTCTACCCTGGGTACCGGCATGGGTGGCCAGAATGTGTTGGGGTGCAAAACCACAGGGTAAAGAAGATGCCTTCTTAGAGGAGTACAGGTGCTATCCAGATGTTTGAAATAACATTTTGTATTAAAACTGGTGGCATATGTTATAGTGAGAGGCAAAGTGCCGACAAACTTAAAAGATAAAATACGAGAAATCCAGAAAGGTTTTATGCTTGCCCTGTGGTTCCAAGCCGTGTTTCTAGTCAACAGTTCCTCTGCCGCCCCGTGGGGCAGGCAGGCAGGTGGTGAAGGGGAGCCCTTCCACTGGGCCAAGTGCCTGCTTTCTTAGACTCCTACTGCCTTCCTCTGGGGTGGGGGGCAGAATCCCCTCCCAGTGTAGTTAGAACCAGTGCTGCTTTCACCAGCTGGAAAGTCCTCCCGGCCTCTGGGGCTTGTCTTGCAAAAGAAATGTGTGTAATAAGTTCTTTTAAAGAGCAGGAAGTGCTGTTATCCTTGTGAAAGAGAAAGAGAGTGTGTGTTTGAGAGACGGAGAAGTCTGACCAAATTAGCCTAGTGGTAGCTTGAATGAGTCTGGGCAGAGGGTGGCTGTGTTCGGAGTCCTTCTCTGGTGTTTTATGACTAATTTAAAGTAAGTTTGCTCTTGGCTGAGATACTCTCTTTTTTTTTTTTTCCTTTCTAAGATTTATTTATTTATTTGAGAGAGCCGGCAGGGTGGGTGGAGGGGAGAGGAGAGGAAGAGAGAATCCTAAGTAGGCTCAGTGCTGAGCAGAGCCCAATTACAAGGCTTGATCTCATAACCCTGAGATCATGACCTGAGGTGAAACCAGTAGTCGGAAGCTTAGCTGACTGTGCCACTCAGGCATCCCTGGCTGAGATACTCTTTATCAAATTCCAGCCCAGGAGGTTTTTTCTGTTTTGTTTTGTTTTGAAGATTTTATTTATTTTTTTGAGAGAGAGCGTGCATGTGCATGTGCTTGAGTAGGGGAGGGACAGAGGGAGAGAAAGAAGCAGACTCCCCACTGGGCAGGGAGCCTGACTTAGACCTCAGTCCCAGGACCCTGGGATCATGACCTGAGCAGAAGGCAGGCGCTTAACAACTGAGCCACCCACACGCCCCTCTTCCAGGAGAGTTTTTTGTCAGAGAGAGAGAGAGAGAGAGAGAGCGAGCACAGGCAGACAGAGTGGTAGGCAGAGGGAGAAGCAGGCTCCCTGCCGAGCAAGGGGCCCGATGTGGGACTCCATCCCAGGACGCTGGGATCATGAACTGAGCCGAAGGCAGCCGCTTAACCAACTGAGCCACCCAGGCATCCCCAGGAGAGATTTCTTTTTTTTTTTTTTTTTTAATTTGCTATAGAGAGAGAGAGGGAGCAAGCACAGGCAGACAGAGAGGCAGGCAGAGGCAGAGGGAGGAGCAGGCTCCCTGCTGAGCAAGGAGCCCGATGTGGGACTCGATCCCAGGACGCTGGGATCATGACCTGAGCCGAAGGCAGCCGCTTAACCAACTGAGCCACCCAGGCGTCCCCCCAGGAGAGATTTCTTAAAAGAAGAAATACCTGGCTGGCTCCCAGGCAATAATATTGCAGCGGTTAAAATATAGTGCAGACCTCAAATAGTGGTTTACTTCAAGTCTCAGTTTCTCTATCTGTAAAATGGAGGTAATACGGATTAGGTGGCGTTATATGTAGAGATACATGTATATTATATATACTTAAAACATTTAGCATAGCACCTGGTTTAATAGGACAATTACTTTTCAAAATTAGCTGTTTTTTAAAAGATTTTATTTATTAAAAAAATATTTTATTTATTATTTGACAGAGAAATCACAAGTAGGCGGAGAGGCAGGCAGAGAGAGAGGGGGAAGCAGGCTCCCTGCTGAGCAGAGAGCCTGATGTGGGGCTCCATCCCAGGACTCTGAGATCATGACCTGAGCCGAAGGCAAAGACTTAACCCACTGAGGCACCCAGGTGCCCCTTAGCTGTTGTTTCTAATGAGATGAAGTGCTCAGAAAAAAGCAATTGGGATTTAAAATGAGGTATTCGGTAGTAATTTCATTTGGCTCTTTCAGGACAGATCCCTAAACATCCTTTGGAGGATTTGGGGGAAGGTGCCACTCCTAGCTTTATGTTGAGACTCCTAGCGTGGACAGTGGTCAAGGAGACACCGTCTTGGCCAAAGCTATTTTCATTGACTTTGGGACAGTGACGAAGGCCAGTTCCTAAAGTCATCTGGAATAATCTTTGGGGCCAGTCCCCTGCATACCAGGCAGGACAGGAAGTTTCAGAGTTTAGTCCCACTTCAGACAAATCCTGGGGTTCATTCATTCATTTGCTGCACAGCATTTCTTGAACACCTGCTTCATGGCAGGAATGGTGCCACAGACAGGTCCAGTGATAAACAGGACACACGTAGCCTCTGCTTCTCTCAGCTGAATTACTAGAGGAGATAGACATCCAACAAATAATTACACAAATAATCCTACTTTGTAATTATGGTAAGTGGCAGAGCCATTCCTTATGTAACAACTTCCTCTTGGTGTCTCTCAATCTGAAATACACCCTGATACAATAATTCACCCTTGAGAAAAGGAAGCAGAGACCAAGGTCTCAGGATGAGATGTTCAAATGACGTCCACTGATCTATTGATCCTGTACAAGAACTCTGTGCACCGCCCAGGGAAAGTTGCCTGTGGTTGTTATCTTTGCTTTTAGAGGTCATGTCAGCCTCCACTGATAGTTTCTGGCAGAGCCTGTTCTGGGTTCTTCCTGGGGAAATAGGTGTGGAAACCAGACTGTTTGTGATTGTCGTCTTCAGTCTCAGGAAGAGGAATTGGAGGTCAGGGCCATGTGTGTATCCCTGCATCTGGGCAGAGCAGGGTCGAGCGCTCCCTCCGGAGCTGCCCTCTCTCCCTGGCACTCAGATTGGTTATTACCTTTGAGTTTTAGACTTTAAACATTCTTCACACTGTTTGAAGAAGCTACAATTAACATCTCCCAAGCAGCCCAGCAGAACGTGGTTGCTAGGCAGCAAACCTTTAAAGACAATTTGTCATTTTCTGCCATAAGAGAGAAAAAATAGTAAACATTCACATTCTTGGAAAATTACTTGTTTTCCACCTTCCAACTTTCTGGCCATGGCAAGGCTTCCAATTCATCGGTGTCTGTTTCATTCTTTATTTAGTTTTCGTAAATAATTCAGAGGCATTTTAGGAGAATAATTGAGGCTTTTTCAAGCTTAACCTCTGGCCATTTGAAACAAAAAGGATGTTTGGGTGGCAGTTGGGTTGCCGTATTTGTGGACAGGTTGTGTATAAATGTACAGAGGCTCCTTTGGAAGGTGCAGAGGACCCAACTGCCCAGGTGTACATAACCTTGGGCAGTAATCCGAGAAGGTGGCTGACAGTCCACGGAAAGCTCTTGAGCCATTCAGCCTTTGTTTAGCACCTCTCAGGGGCTAGGCCCCGTGTACCCTGTTGGGCTCCAGCCTGTGGCCCGGCCAGACCTCACTGAGCTCACCAGCTCTTGTGGGGGCTACATGGTAAGAAACCAGGCGATCCCAATACAGGGGCTGTAGGAGGTCAGAGGAAGCCCAGAACCCAGCCTGGGATTGGGGAAGGTTTCCCAGAGCAGATGTGGATGGGACCGAGCCCTCCAGGATAAAATAGGCGGGCACCACTTCAGCAAGAGAGAAGAGCATCCCAGCAGGGTGCTCCTCTGTGCCAAGAGGAAAAAGTGCTCTACAGACTATGTGTATCTGTGTGGCCCCAGGGGCTGGTAGGCCCTGCAGCTCAGCCTGAGGGAAGACAGTGGAAAGCCACCCAAGGGCAGGGTGTGGAATTTGCAAAAGCCACCATCTGATTTGCATATTTCAGCCTTTGGGGAAGCTGATTTGGCTTCTTATGGGCATTGAGCATTGAGCACATGGCCAAAGGGGGCAGGAGGGTTGTGGGGAAATGCTGGCTGGCTCCAGAGTTTGTGGCCTGGGATCCTTTGCCACTTCCACCATGTAGGACCTGGTATAGGTTATTTAACTAATCTCAGGTTAGAGTCCCAGAATAGGGATGATTGATGGCAGCATCAATCAGAGGTGGTGTAGGGACTACTATTAAATTAATTCCAGAATATCCCTTACACTGCTACCGGATCCCACAGTGCTCTTTACCTGTTGGCTGCTGCCATTATGACAGTGCCCCTCTTCCTGCACTTCATTAGTCCCCTGCCCAAAAGGCCACCTGTGTCCAGTCTGCCACCTGCTCCCTGAGTGACCAGGATGAAACATGCACCTCTCTTGGAGCTAGACTCTTTCTCTCTCTCTCTCTTTCTCTCTTCCTCTCTTCTTCTCCCTCCCTCCTTCCCTCCTTCCCTCTTTCCCTCTGTCTTCCTCTCCCTCTGTCTTCCTCACCTCCTCTGTTTCCTTCC